>PUQB01000384.1:0-150000 GCA_003024785.1 Selaginella tamariscina
AAGAACTGTGCTTTCTCCCACTGCAAACATCTCCGACACGTGTCCCTGTCAAGATTTCTCATCAGCTTGTACAACGTCACACCAAGCCGGATTGGAACTGGAACTGCAAGTCGAAAGTTTGTATTCTTCTTTTGGATGTCCGGTCCGAGCATCTCACAAAGCCAAAAGAAAGTGTGCTTTGACATTCGTAGCTTGCGAAACCATCTGTCATCATCGTAGAACTTGTTCATGAACTTGTCCACCAAGTATAGCTTCTTGGCCTCACCCACCAATCTCCTAAGCTTTACTAACTAGGCAAGCCATCATTTGCTGTTGTAGAATGATAGTGTAGTCGAAGTTGTTCCTCCTGGTCTTCTAACAAATCAAATACAGAACTTACATCAAACTCCTGGTGAAATCTTCGAAACCCCTCCACTGCTAGCAATAAAGCTTGGCCAATGAGCTGCATTGTCCTAGGCCGGACACGTGTTCACTTCTGAGCATTGTTCAACTGTGAAAACAAATAAGTTTTAATAAACTGAAATTAATGAAAGAAATTCAAACAACATAAATGCAAAACACAAGATCTAAAACAACTACTCTTTAGACTCTTGAAGGTGTTGACAAATCGCAGCACTAAGATTGCAAACGACTTGGCAAATAACTCGCTGGAATCTGCATTTCTAGCGAGCAAGTCCGTAGTGCGGGAAGCCAAACTGTAGGAGCGTTCATACTGCTGCATCCTCAAGTCAAACTGCTTTCCCATCATCTGGTTTGATTCCTTCATGCATTGGATCATTGAAGATGAGGTTTTTTCTTGTTCTTCTTCTTGCCACTGCTTCCAGGTGCTCCATCACCGTTTGTCCATCAAAAGCATCAGGTAAAGATGTGTCTGTTGTGTTTTGCCTTGCTCGCAACTGAACTTGGACTAGGACCGGAACCTTCAGAAGCAAATAACTGAGGTTGGTGTCGTTGTAGCTCGAGCTCCAGAGAAACTATCCACGGCATCGTACCAAGCCTGCTCCATGTTTTTCGGAAGTTCCAGTGACACTCGCTCATCCTGAGTGAGACTGAAGTACTCGGCAGCTCCAGTCTGTCTTGAATAATCTTTGATCTTCTTGTACATCGTCCAGATATTCTCCCAGCGTCGTTTAACTTGATCAAGGTCTCTCTCGAACCCAGTCTTCTCAGCAAGCTGCTTGGTTATCTTAGTCCATCAAGAAGCTGCTGTTTGGGAGGAGTGTTCACGGCTTGTGAGCTCCCCACGTCCTAGAAACTCCTGCCTTTTAAGCTCAATCAACTCCATAGTTTCTTCAAATGTTCAATTGTTTGCTCGTTGTCGTTTAGACATTTGTTCATTCTAAATGCAAAAGGTTGCATGCAGTTAACATAGAACAGAATGCTCACCTCATTTGGAACATCATCTTCCAAGTCAATAATATTGTGTCTTGCTCTGCGTCCTCGACCTCTACCTTTGACTCTCCCTCGACCTCGGGTACCACGTCCTCCACGAGCTGTCCCCCAAATGCCAACCCAGAGTTGATATCTGGGTTGGCTCCTTGAGAAGTCGCTCCAAATGCCAGCTCAGAATTAATATCCGGGCTGGCTCCATGTCCAACCCCTGAAAACGCCAACTCAGAGTTGATATCTGGGCTGGCTCCACGTCCAACCCCTGAAAATGCTAGCCTAGAGTTGGTATTCAGGCTGGCTCCACGTCCAACCCCTGAAAACTCCAACCCAGAGTTGATGTCTGGGCTGGCCCTCGACCAGCTGCTCCAAACGCCAGCCCGGAGTAAATATCTGGGTTGGCTCCATGTCCAGCCTCCAGCCCAGAGTTGATGTCTAGGCTAAAATCTTCTGCGCTAGTTTCTAAAAGTAGAGACAAACCTCCACGGCCAATTTCACTTACCTGAGTCCGCATGTCACCTCTTCCTCCTCCAATTGACATACCCAAACCCAGCTCTTCAACACCATCATGCTCCATCGCTATCAATCGTGATTCTCTGCCCACCAAAACCCAAAAAAAAATAAAAAATTAGTATTAGAAAAACCATCGGCCAGTTTTATCACCAGTTCCACTCACCCAGTTTGCTCCTCTTCCTCTCCAAATCACATACCCAATCGCGCTCCTCTCCTCTCCAAATCACATACCCCAATCGCGCTCCTCTCCTCTCCAAATCACATACCCCAATCCAGCTCTTTACCGCCACTATATCAACCCTAACTCTACCCGCCAGAACAAAAAAAAAAAATCTAAGAAAAAAAAACCCGCCAGCAATAAATGATGTTTTTTCTTAAGGGTGCTTAAAGGACCTATTTTTCTACCCTTAAGTTATGTGGAAAAAGTGCATTTTTATGTAGTGATGTCACAAGTTAGAATTTTTTTAGTGGTAGGTGCGACACAAAAACCCTTGGAGTACCCTTAATTTTATGTATTTTAAGGGTGCACTAAGGGTTTTAAGGGTTTTAAGGGTCAGTGCGACCCCTGCAAAACCCTTAAAATACGTAAGTTAAGGGTTTTAAGGGTCAGTGCGACCCAGCCCTATATATATAATACTAATATTTTGAAGTATATAGACATTAAATAAGTATAGAGGAATATTACCTCCTGAAGAATGTGACCAAATGCATATTCTCCTCAGCTTGTGTGTCGTCCAAAGCTCTACGCCCCGTTATAAGCTCCATTAGCACAACGCCGAAGCTGTATACGTCAGCCTTCGTAGTCACACGCCCAGTTACTGAAAAACAATATATATATATATATATATATATATATATAGAGAGAAGAGAGAGAGAGAGAGAGAGGAGAGAGAGAGAGAGAGAGACACCTGCATATTCAGGGGCTAAGTATCCGAAGTCCCAGCAAGCCTTGTTTCAATGGGTATTACCCTCGGGAGCAAGTTTAACGAGGCCAAAATCAGATACTTTAGCACGTAAATCATCGCCCAGGAGAATGTTCGATGGTTTCAAGTCTCTGTATATAAATATCAATAATATTAATCATGTCAAATATATGCATAAAACATATATACATCCTAAGTGTATCTATATAGAAACTACTAGCAATACACACTCTCTCTCTCTCTCTCTCTCTCTCTCTCTCTCTCTATATATATAATATATATATATATATATATATATGAGCGTGTATGGGGTGTCAGTATTAAGTTATAAGTTATACATACCTGTGTATGAAGCTTTTGTGAGCTAAACCGTGGAGATTCCTGTGCCTCCATAAACGTTTCCCGTGCGACCTTGACTGTTGTAATGGACAGAGTTTTTCCCCATGCAAGCTTCCAAAAGCGTGTTCATGGAGACAATGAGAACATTTATCATCCCTGGGACATTAACACAACATACCTGCCTGCCATGGGGCTCAGGTTCCAGACACCAAAAGGAGAGATCAACTTTGGGCAGGCCTTTTAAGACTCCAGACAGAGCCACGCCTCTGTGAGATTGCTCAACTATGGTTGGAGTCCCATCCATTCTCACCCAAGACTGTCCGAAACAAAGAAATCGCACGTTCGAGGAGCACTTCATCCAGGCACTGTACCTGACCCAGTCGATCAGTCTGTGGTCGTGTACACCTCCCATCTTTGCTACACAAGCTTCCACTGCTTGGGGTTTTGACAGTCTTCAGCCTGGCCACGAGCAGGACGCGGACACGCAAATCACCCAAATGCACATGGATATTTCAAGAATATTCATTTTTTAAATGTCCCACATGCATTACCGTAGTTTCGATTTAACTCTTTAAATAGGTGTTTCAAACGCTTAATCAATGTCCACAAGTAGGCAACATAGGCCTGTGGACTTACAGAGATCGTAATTAATCTCATCAACTTAAACTGAAACCTGAGATCTTAATTAATCTGAAGCGTAAACCTCAACCATCAACTGAAACTGAAACCTATAGAACCTTGAAGTTTTTAAAACTAAATTCATTTCAGGTTATCTTCTTTTAGATTTATATATGTTCAAAATAATTATCTCAAATTTATCATTGGAATTTATATCTAATTATATATTCATCAAATTTATTGTAGAATTCTAGTGTATAAATGTTAATTAAAAATTTTAAACTTTCAAAATCAATTTAATTAAAATTAGAAAAAGATTACTAATAAATTATAAATATATATGGTATATAAATTTAAATATGCATAGGTGTAAAAGACTTTTGTTCATTACAATATTAATCAAAAGATTGTATTAATTTAATAAAAAAGAAAATTCACAAATGAATTGATTTTCAATTCTAAATAAAAAGCAAGGTATGTGTACGTTTTGTGTACTACTAATTGATTTGAAACCAGGGAAAACTCTAATTTTGGGTAACTCAACAAAAAATTAAGGTGGTGGGAGAAATTGAAGCGTGATTAAATTTTAAATTAGAACTAATTTGTTAATCAAGATTAATAGAAAATAGTGTTTTAGATTGGTGCTTAGTTTGAATTGGTCATTGCTCTTAAGGAAGTAATGAAAGCATATTGTCTTGTATCTCGTATCAAGATCTCTACTGTAAAATCGAACTCATAGTGATACATACTGAAATGGAAGGAGCCTTCTTGTTTGTGGACTATATTGTGGCTAGGAGAAAAGAGTTTGTCACTCCACACATTTATAGTGAATGAATCATCTTATTAACAAGGAAGCGGATTCTAGTTGGCTTGCTAGTACACCCAAAATTAAGGACCAAATGAGCTATTCTCCCAAGGATCTGGTGGCATATGTGAGACAAGATACCTGTGTGTATATATTTATATAATAGCTTATTGATATTCATGGTGACTATGATGATGCCTATTTAAAACTTGAAAGCTTTTGTAACAAGGTTGTGGAAAACAATCATGGATCTATAAACATACAAAGAAATAATGATGGATGATTTTGAGATTTTTCCTCATGTTGCTTTTGAAAGTTGATTGTTGTGGATGAGAGGCAAATACAAGGGCATTTTGCTGACAATTACAAGTGTTGATGCAAATGACTCATTATTTTCCATTGCTTTTGGGGTGATTAACAATGAAAATGATGACAATTGGAAGTGGTTTCTTCAAAGCCTTAAGAACAGTTTGACAAGGGATATAATTGTTCACTTGATGTTCATCTCAGACAAATAGAATTGAGTTATGAAAGGTGTTAATGCTATTTTTGAATATTGCTTCATCTTATAGAGAATTTTAAAAAGGAATTTAAAAGTGTGAAGCTATTAAATTTGCTTTGGAAAGAAAAAAAAATTCTAAATGAAGTGGCATTAAAGAAGCAATAGAAGATTATATTTCAAGTTGCCCTTGCAGTTGATTGGATTAGAAGGTCATCACCTAAATATTAAGCAACTATTTATTTCAATGTCAATATTTTGGTAATTTAACATTCACCATTACTGAAACTTTGAATACTTAGTTGTTAGAAGTGGCATAGTTTTTACTATGACTCCTTTGTACTTTACATATTGACTGTTGTTACCTATTAAATTATATTGCCAAACTCTGAGTGCTAAGAAATAAGCTCACTTACTGCACTTGGGTAATAGTTCAATTGGGTGTCGTTAGCTATTCGCTAGGCGAAAGTAGCAATTCCATCTTAAGGTTGCACTAACCCCACGCCCTAAACCCTTTGGGTTAGGGTTTAAAGGTCGATAGGTTGTTAGGTAAGTATATTTTTATTGAAAAAAATATTCTATGTTAGCCCACTTTATAAAACAAGAAAACAAGGGAAGGAAGGGCTTTATCACATATTTTAAGTAAGATATATAATAAGAATTCTTAGGTTCATAACTAAGCTTGTTATTTTTTACCGGTGTAATTTAATTTGTGTCATCAAGGCATAACCCTTTGTTATGCCACTTTAACTTTCAGATGATAAAAGTACATCCCACCTTCAAGGTACCCTACCCTTAACGTTGGTAAATCCATGCTTAAAAAGTCTTATTGGAGTGCATGTTTTAAATGTCAGAGGTTGAAGCATATTTGTAGCCTCCTCCACCACATCAAGCTAAAAGTATTACTCACAACTAAGCAAGACACATCTGTGTCCTTGTCCAACAGTGGGCATGGGATCTTGATTAACATGTTATCTTTACCAAGTTCCTAAGGGTTTACGTAAAGGTTTTAAAGTTGACATTTGTGAACCACATTCGTGGCACTATGTTTAACTCTTGAATTTAAGGGGTTATGGCGAGATAACCTACATTTTAGAAAACAATGTCATATGAAAATGTGATACTAAGGTATATGGCACATGGTACAATGCTTGAGGCACATCCTTTGGGGTTGTCTCATGGGTTAGGGATTGAATACTCTAGCAAGCAGGTGTGCTTATGCTCACACAAGGTGCTAAGCCTTAAGGAGGTTAAGTCTCGTAATTAAGTGTGCTATTGGCACACTTGGCTAGGGGATGTTCTCTTTAGGATCCAAGGGTTAAACAACTTAAACTCATTAGTAAGAACCTTTTTTGTAACACACTCATAAGGTCGTGTACTTAAAGTTATTCAAACCTAGCCTTAAGGAGTTTACTTAGTACAACACTCATGTTTGCCTATGGCGCACACTTGTGTCCTTATATCCTAGGTCTAAAGTATACCCTGACCACTTAAACTCTTAATAATTAGTCATAGATCAAGGTACTCTTTATTGCCATAAAGAGGTTGTATTCCCAGATGAGGCTAATTCCTCAGTATGTAAGAGTTATCTTCATATTCTAGATGAAACTTAAACTGAATCAAATATAAATCATTAAATTAAAACATCAAAATTTTACACTTACATGTGAACTATAATAATTAAATTAAAATGAAATTAACACTTAATTAATATATTACATAATCAGGTGGCTTTATTTTGGAGTCAATAATATGAATTACAAGATAAACATTAAATTTTTATGTTATTTTGTAAGTTTTTAGTGCTAAAACCATAAAAGTTTAAAGGATATATAAAGTACAAAATGATTCATGAGAGTAAAGTATCTTTTTATATACTTGCACATCATAAATAACATAACATCCTTATTTTAAATAAAAATTATAAGAGAGTAATTATTGAGAATTTTTACTCTCTCGAATGTAAAAATAAAATAAAATTTAAAATATATGAAAAACATAACCTTGCTTTTTATTTACAATATTCATTATTGAAATTGAACTCGTCTTAGAATTTTCTTTTATTAAATTAATAGTCTCTTAATTAATATGGTAATAAACGTAAGCTTTTACACCTATGCATATTTAAATGTATGTACCATATATATTCATAATTTATTAATTAATGAACTTTAAAATTTATCATGTGTAATCTATTTTTCTAGTTTTAATTAAATTGATTTTAAAAGTTTAAAATTTTAAATTATAATTTTATACAATAAAATTCTACAATAAATTTGATGAATATATAATTAGATATAAATTCAAATGATAAATTTGGGGTAATTGGTTTAAACATATATAAATTTACAAGAAGATATAAAATGTTATTTTTATTAATGATTTCTATAATCTATCGTTTAAGAAAGTTTAACATTTTAAATTACATGGTTTATATATAAAACTTTGATAAGCTATAATAAATTTCATTAATAAACTTTAGGATACTTATGTTATAATATATAAAGTTTTTAAAAAAGATATAAAGACGTCAATTTTTTAAAATTCTAAGGAAATACACTAGAATATTTGAACACTAATTTTATTAGTGTAAATTAATTAGTATTTGTAATTAATCTTCACAATTTATTCAAATAGATTCTTATTTGAAATCCTTGTTTTTAATTTAAATATTACTTGTACGAAGTGAATGACACAAACTCAAGAACGTTCCGTCCGCTGGTGTTTGTTATGACATTATTATTTCACTTGAAATTTTGTGTTCAATTCCTTTCACATTCATTCGGTATATTTAATCGCTGGTATTTTTTTCCTAAATGTTATGGACGATTTAACATTATTTATTAATTTAACAATAGATAAATTTGTATTTTATATAGTTAACATGAAACCCCATGAACTAAACTCATGGTTATCCACCGTATATACTTCTCTGTGGGTCTCTCAGGCTTGCTCCATGGATTCACTGCTCCTCAGCTTCTCCACAGGTATAATCAGCTGCAACAAACAACATATATACTTAATGATTATAATGATTGAGTGAGTGAGAGAGACAAGAGAGGTGAGGTGTATGTCAAAGAACTACCACTACAAAATGCAATCTTATGTGTGGAAATGTATACAACAGGGCACGCATATGAGGCATCTGCACCGAATGTCTGCTTAAATGCGTTCTCTAATTTTCCTGTATACAGTTTAATGTATGATATGTTTTCTGAGTATTTAAGACAGACATATATATGTAAGCTACATAATCAAATGATATATTAGAGCCTTGGCCCATTTATTTAAGCTGTCCGAAATGGACTCCATTGGACCTGCAAGTGAAATGCCCGCCTTATCTCCCATGTCATCTTCAACAAACTTGGACTGTATACCGAACTCCACAAACCGACCATCCCTGTGCCAACAACATCTTCACCACACACCAACAAAGTCTTGTGGAGCCTCCATAAACGTTTTCCGTGCGACCTTGACTGTTGTAATGGACAGAGTTTTTCCCGATGCGAGCTTCCAAAAGCGTGTACATGGAGACAATAAGAACATTTATCACCCTGGGACATTAACACCAAGTACTTGCCTGCCATGGAGCTCAGGTTCCAGACACCAAAAGGAGAGATCAGGGTCAGGTACAGTGCCTGGATGAAGTATGCAAGGTGCTCCTCGAACGTGCGATTTCTTCGTTTCGGACAGTTCTGGGTGAGAATGGATGGGACTCCAACCACAGTTGAGCAATCTCACAGAGGCGTGGCTCTGTCTGGAGTCTTAAAAGGCCTGCCCAAAAGTCGATCAGTCTGTGGTCCTGTATATGGCAGCATCTCCCCATCTTTGCTACACAAGCCTCCACTGCTTGGGGGTTTTGACAGTCTTCAGCCTGGCCACGAGCAGGACGTGGACACGCAAATCACCCAAATGCACATGGATATTTCAAGAATATTCATTTTCTAAATGTCCCACATGCATTACCGTAGTTTCGATTTAACTCTTTAGATAGGTGTTTCAAACGCTTAATCAATGTCCACAGGTAGGCAACATAGGCATGTGGATTTAGAGATCTAATTAATCTGGAGCGTATACCTCAGCGATCAACTGAAACCTGAAATGGTAATCAACCATCAACTGAAACTGAAACCTATAGGACCTTGAACCCCAAATTTTTTAAAACTAAATTCATTTCATATGATCACTTAAATATAAACCTACTGAAACTGAGGACCTTGAACTGAAACTGAAACCCTTAAATTTTTTAAAACTAAATTATTATTCATTTCATACGATTGTTATTATTACTTAAATATAATACAATATGTTTAAAGCGTACGTGCATATTTTAAAAATGTGCTAGTTTTTTTTTAAACCTACATTTTAAAACATTTCTTTATAATATTCATTTCGTATGATAATTATTATTCTTAAATATAATAAACATTTAAAGCACACATGCATATTTATTTTGAGAGTAAAAATGTGCATAACTTAAAAAGCCTTCCAAAATGAGTTTTAAGGCACTTTTCATGAATTTAAGATAACGCAAGATAGCAACGGTGACTCGGTGAATTTGGTCCCAGCATTACCGATGTTAGTATTGTTAATGTCAAATATAAAATAAAAATTTCTAATATATTTTAATTGTAATGTTTAGATTTATATTTGAACTTGGAAATTGCACTACTGATTCTAAATTAAAGTAAACTATTTAAATATAATTTTAAATTTAGTAATGTGATTTTAATAAAGTGTAATATATATAGTATTTAATATAATATTTTTAATCAAACTATCTAACATATAGTTTAAAACCAGAAATACACTCTCTTTCTAAGTTTGAGATGGCATATGTAAAAGTAGTTTGTTGGATTAAATTAATATATATTGGTATATTTACTTATGTGCCATGGATTTGAATCATTGGCCTCGTCAGCCCATATTATAATAAAAGTGGGTAATGTACACCCTTACCTTAAACATAACATATTACTATTTAAACATAGTTTAAAATTAAAATCAAATCTAGGATATAATATATCAGAACATATTGTTAATATATTTCATGAAATAAAATCAACAATTACCTTAAACATAATACATTATTAAAATATTCTAGTTTTTTTTATTATTCCATTGCTTAAATAAAGTTTAAAGTTATAATGAAATTTAAATTATTAAATTAAAGTAAGATATATCATAATGTATTGCTATTGTCATTGCATTATCCCTCTCCCTTTAATCATGAAGACAGAGTCAATTGATGTCACCTTTATGTAGGTTTTTAGCATTGTACTTCCACTATTTTCACCTTTGTGATGTTGTTTATTGTAGAGTTCATTTTTGAGAGATTGTACTAGAGTGGTTCATTTTGTTGTGTATGAAGTTAATATACTTTTCAATGTAGCATTTAGACATCATCCTGTTAAAATAATTGTTATGTCTGCAGCTTATTTTTTCTAACATGTGCCACTTGAACACAATTTTATATGTGCCATCACATAAGTCTTCTATTTAAAAGTTAAAATGCAGGATCATGCATGGATATTAATGAAATAGCAATCTCATGCCAATTAAGAGTTTTATTTTCAATTTACTCATTCAAATATGTAATTAGTACAATCCCATTATTAATTAATGCACCATTTTTGCCAAGTAGCACAACCTTACATGTTCTTCTTTGTGAATCAAAATGAAGAAATCAAAGTGAGCTTGCACATTGTTTTCAACTTTTAGAAGACCCAAGTAAATTAAGATCATGTTAGGAGCTCTTTGATATAAATTTTGTATGAGACTATTCTTGTTAAAAAATTGAATAAGTTAATGAAACTATTTTCGTTACACCTTATTTAAGTTGATAATTCTTTCAAATGAAACAAGGTTTAACTTTTAAAAAACATATTCATATGTTGAATGACACTATTCTTATCAAACTAAAAAAAATGGTGTAATGAAATTATTCTCGTCTAACATGTTTGAGAAAAACACTATGTTTAAGTGACAACTAGAAAAATACATAATGACAATGTTTTCATTAATAAGTCAATTAGAATTATATAATTTTGAGTGTAATGATATTTTCTTAAATGATCAACAAGACTATTCTCATCTCGAATGCATGTACTTCTTTATAATATAATATCCTTTTATTATATAGAATATTCTAAAGGAATATTCTTTATGTAAATTGAATAAGTGTTTCATGGTTAGTTTACTTCCCACCTTCTCAAAAGCACATTCATTATTGAAAGTTGTATTTCAAATTTGAATTTTCTTAAATCTCATGCTCGAATGACCATTAACTTGTTATTTAAAGGAAACCCATGTGCATGCTCAAAATAACACTTTAATATTTGATTTTAAAGAGATCTTGGAAGTTAAAAGAACCTTTTCTAAAAAAGTTGTTTAGGTTAATAAAAATTTATAAAGAACACGCATTAACAATATAATATTTAACGCACCAAAAACATGTCGAAGAAAAATCATTTGAAGATTCATATATTGGAGACTTATCACTTTAGTGATAGTGCATCATACTAGTCCTTGATAATGATTACACACATGAGGAAATAAAGAGAAAAGAAAGGGAAAACATGAGATAAAACTCATGATATACAAAGATCTTTTTACTAACTAATTTTTATTCATCATAAGAGCACATAAAACATGACAATCTCGTCACACTCTTAATTATAAAGAAAGAAAATAAAAATGTATAAGCTTGAGACTTAATATACCCAAACCCCTTATATACCCAAAATAATATGTAGGCATGGGTGTAAAAGAGTGTGTAAGATGGGGAAAATGTTTAAATGGTGGGGGTTATGAAAGAAGGTTGACTTGACCCATAAATGGTGAGGTTATAAAAGAAGGTGAACTTGACTTTGACTTGAGAAGGTGCATGGAAAAAGAAAAAAAAAGAAAAGATGCTTAGTCAAAGCAAGCATTAACTATATACGTTAACATAATAATGTTGACTAATTTGACAATGTAAAAATAATTAAAAAGGAATAGTAAAGTAAAATAAAAATGTCTAAATACGAGTAGAAGACTAATTTATGCATACCATGGGCTACCAAGGTGATGATGTAAATTTTCCCATGATAGTGCCACCATACCTTGGCCCTTATAGAAGACACATCCATACTCTGTAGAAGAAGATGCCACCATACCCTAGAAGAAGGTGCCACCATACCATGTAGAAAACACTATGTTGTTGCATATAGGGTTAGGGTTTTAGGGTAACTCTCCTAGCATATATTAGAATATATGCATGGAAATATTCATCATTTTTATATCTATTAAAATTTATTAGTTTAATTTCTATTTATTATTATTAATTTTAAATAAATTTTTTTTTTACTTAAATCTTATAATTAAATGTGTGTGAGAGAGATAAGACACCACTATTATAATGATAAATCTAATATATTAATATGAAATAAATTTTGAATTAATGCTCTAATTATTTTTGCAACCAAAGGTGCACATGCATAACTTTTTTTTATGCTATAAGTATTTTATACTAGAAAGAGATTTAGAATCTAATGAAACTCTAGCGAGTTTCATTTTGTGTTCTACTTAGTCATGATACCATAAGTAATGAAAGTTGTAAAATGTACAAGTTTTATAAGAATATGCAGATATTTATTTATAAATCTTATAAAAGCACGGGTAAGGCCACTACTACCGTGCTCTCCTATATCTTACTGAGTGCATGATCCAGGAATTAGGAAGAGAGCAGGATTCCAAGAACAAGAAGGCTTGACTCAGGAGCAGGACGGAGAGCAAGACAGGAACTTAGGAACTCAAGAGCAAGACCAGGCGCAGGATAGGATCCAGAAGCAAGATAGGAACACGATAAGATCCGGGAGCAGGACATGAAGGCGCAGGACAGGATCCAGGAACAAGACAGGAACATGACAGGATCCGGGAACAAGACAGGATCCAAGAGCGAGACAGGAGCAGGACAGGATCTAGGAGCGAGACAAGAAAAGAACAAGAAGTAAGACAAGAACAAAACAAGACAAGATTGATCGTAGTAAGACTGGTGTTGATAGTAACTGATTGTACAACAATTAGGTTGGAGCTTTTATGCTCACAACTCCAAGCTAATTTGGTCATGAGTCTAATCTAGTCATGAGCTAAAAATAGTGACCCTTATCCTCTAGGCATATCCTGTAGCATATCCTCTAGGCATATCCTGTAAGAATATCCTATAGGTATATCCTATAAGAATATCTTGTAGGTATATCTTATAACCTGTATCCTGCATCCTATATCCTGTATCCGAAATCCTGCATCCTGCATTCTGTATTCGGGTTGTGATAGCACCTCCGCCCTAAGGACGAGTTCCACAAGTCTTGGAACCGGGTTTAATAGGATAACGCCGATGGAAAGCAGCAACTTTGGAAGAAGCATGGAGTAAGTTGGATGCAGGTTCCCAAGTTCAATCGGTAGGCAAATAACCTTTCCAATCCACCAAGTATTGAAGTTGGTGGCGATGAAGACGAGAATCAAGATGGTTGCAACTTCGTACTCAGTTCACCGTCAATGACCACAGGGGGGGAGAAGAAACACAACCAAGAAGAGAAGAAGGATGATACGGCTCCAACAAGAGGTGTGAAACACATGATGAAGTTTCACCGTAGATGGTAACTCAAGTCGGAAAGCTATAGGATTGACCTCGCCCAATCCTGTAAGGGCCCAATTGTTGAAAATCCAACTTAGAAGAAGGCCTGTTGGTGCGAATATGTCGACGAAGAAGCCACACAAGATCACCAATCTTGTTATAGGTGCTGGCTGACGGTGAGCATCAGCATGATGCTTGTATCGTTCCTGTGCCTGCTGAAGATGAACTGGAGATCATCCTGTACCTGACGAAGATGCTGGAGACGATCCTGTACTGCAGGAGCGGAAGAAGGAGAAGCGGGAGGAGCAAAGTCAAAATGGATGGTGGCCTGTAAGAGCAAAGAAAGGTGTCTGGCCTGTAGATGCGTGAACGGAGTTGTTGTAGGCAAACTCCGCCATTGGAAGAAGGTCCAACCAGTTGTCCTGTTGGTAACTGATGAAGCAACGAAGATACTGTTCCAAGGTCTGAATTGTGCGTTCTGACTCCATCAGTTTGGTGATATCCTGAAGAAAGATCCGCTTTAACCTGTAGACTCCGAAGAAGCTCTCGCCAAAACTTGGACATGAATTGTGGACCTCGATCGGAAACAATGCTCTCAGGAAGACCATGATGTCGGAACACTTCACGGATCACCAACTCAGCAGTTGTCTGACCTGTAGCTGTCTTGTTGCAGGGTAGGAAATGAGCTGCTTGGTGAAACGGTCAACCACCACAAGAACTGCATCGAATCCACGAGAAGGAGGAAGATCTGTGAGGAAATCCATAGAAATGGATCTCCAAGGAGCAGAAGGAACAGGAAGAGGACGAAGAAGACCAGAGGGTGCATGATGAGGCATCTTCGACCTGTTACAAGTGTCACAACTCCGTACAAACCTTTCCACAAAACCTCGCAACCCAGGCCACCAATAGTTGCGAGTCCAACTCCACTGTCTTGGCCACACCAAAATGTCCTGTAGCCGGGGTATCATGACAATCCTGTACCACACGAGTCCTGAAATACCAACAGGAACGTACAGGAGACCTTCCGGTACAGGAGTCCATCCTGTATGGAACAACTTGTAGTCTGAACGGGAACTGGAGGAAGAGGAACTTGCATGTCAGGATGAATGTGTGAGAACACATTCTTTGCCAAGTCGTCTGTAGCCAACTGCGAACGGATGTCCTGTAGGAGTGTTGAATTTGCTGGAGCCTGATGAACCTGTAGTGCCGCAAGCCGGAATCGATCAGGACCCAACAACACTTGCCTTTGACAGTCATATGCAGGATCGCCCGGGTTCGGTGCAAGGTAAGAGCGCCTAGACAATGCGTCCGCCTTGCCATTCCGAAAACCGGGCCTGTAGACGATGACGAAATCAAAACGTGATAGGAACTCCGCCCACCTAGCCTGTCGCCGACTGAGAACTCGAGCCGTTTGAAAATACTCCAGGTTCTTGTGATCCGTAAGAACTTGTACAGGATGCGCAGCACCTTCCAGGAAATGCCGCCACTCCTCGAACGAATCCACAATGGCCTTGAGTTCCTTGTGCCGAAAGGAACTTACGAGAGTGAAAAGCTACAGGATGAAGCAACTTGTCTTCTCCAACTTTGATAGGACGGATCCTACTGCAAAATCCGAGGCATCTGCTTCAACGAAGAAAGGACGAGAAGGTCAGGATGTGCTAAAATCGGAGCTGTCGTGAAGTGTCCTTGAGTGTTGTGAATGCATGTTCCGCCTTGTCGGACCAAGAGAAAACCCTGTGCGCTTGGTGAGTTCCGTGAGTGGAAGTACACGCTTGGAGAAGTCCTGTATGAACCGCCTGTAGAAGTTTGCAAAGCCAAGGAAACATTGTACATCTCGTACAGACTTGGGCCTCTCCCACTCCACGATGGTCTTCACCTTGTGCATGTCCATGGAAACACCAGCAGGAGAGACGATGTAGCCCAAGAACTCCACAGAATCCCTCGAAAAAAACACTTCTCCAACTTTGCATACAGGCCATGCTTGCAAAGCCGCTGTAGGGACTATCGTACATGCTTGTCATGTGCCGCCTGGTCCTTGGAGAAAATCAAAATGTCGTCGAGGTAGATCACCACAAACTGGTCCAAGAAGTCACGAAAGATGTTTCACCATGTGTTGGAACACGGCTGGGGCATTGGTAAGGCCGAAAGGCATCACCGTGTACTCGAAGTGTCCATACCTTGTACGAAAGGCAGTCTTCCACTCATCGCCTGGACGAATCCGTACAAGGTTGTAGGCCCCTCGTAAGTCGATCTTCGTGAACACCTTTGCTCCTCGCAGCCGATCGAGAAGTTCCGGGATCAATGGCAACGGGTACCGATTCCGAATGGTGACTTGATTCAAACCCCTGTAGTCCACAACCAAACGTAAACTCCCATCCTTCTTCTTGACAAAGAAGATAGGTGCTCCTGCAGGGGACTTTGAGTGACGAATGAAGCCGGATGCCAAGTTGTCCTCGATGTACTGACGAAGAACCTCCAACTCTGTGGGTGACAGTGCATAAATCGGTCCGAACGGTGGAGTCTTTCCTTCCGCAAGATCAATAGGACAGTCGTAGGACCTGTGAACAGGAAGAACTGCAGCCTTGTGCTTGTCAAAAACGTCCTTAAAGGAGTGATACTTGGATGGTAGGGAAGAAGGAGGAGAAGGAAAGGAGAGGAGAAGGAGATTGAAAAACAGGAGAGTCAGACACAGGAAAGGTAGAAGAGGACGTAGGAGTTACTTGAAAGGCAAAAAGGTGGAAAGGAGCAGGATCAGTGGCAAGTTCATGCATGGTAGTGGTAAGAACTCGGAGAGGAGAAGGAGGGAGCTGTGACTGAAAAAGAGGAAGGATCTTGGGGGTGGAACAGAAACAGAGTAACAGAAAGAGGCAGGATTGGAAAAACCTGTGTGGATGTTGACGAGTGTACAGGATTGGAAGAATCCTGTACAGAGTCCGTGGTTGCGCAGGAGTGGGGAAAGCCTCGAGTGTGCTGACGAACCAACAGGAGGTGGATCCTGTTGAGGAGGAACCTTCGACACTGATACAGGATTGGAAGAACCCTGTACAGGAAACCGCAAACTTACAGGAGTGGAGAGAGCACGGATGTGCTGAGGAACTACATGAGGTGAATCCTGTCGAGGAGGAGTCTTCAACACTGATAAGGAACAGGCACGGTCAATCCTGTAGCTTGTACTGCCTCAGATACTAAGGATGTATCTTGTACGCAGAAGGTACAGGATTGATCCTGGCTGCCAGAGAGGAAAATGTGAGCGTCCTAGACCTCCAGTCGATCTGCGGATTTACAACACGAACCATGGCATGCCCAAAATGATGAGAGTCGACCAAGTCTTAATCAAGTTGAAAGAAATTGAACAGTTGAATGTGCCATGACTGCAGGAGAGAGGTTTGGTAGCATGGGTAACTGCGCCAGAAGCAATTAGACGCCCATCGGTCATGCATTTGCACCAGTGTTTAACAGGGCAAACTCCTTGAGCTCTCGATTATTAAAATGAATGTGTACAGAAAACTTGAGTGATGGAATGGTATGAGTAGCACCAATGGAGCCTGCACCTACGTCCAACTTCGTAGCTCCTAAACGAAGTGGACATTGAAGTTTTCTGACTGAACTTCAACTTCAACTTCACACGTCTTGAACTTCCTGGCTTTAATAGGGCATTCTGCCACCTTGTGTCCTGCTTCACCACAATACAAGCATAGGTTCTCACTGCGGCGACGTTGCTTCTCAGCAGCGGAAAGAGAGCCACGCTTGGATTTCTCAACCTCCATAGGAACTACTCCAAAAGGTGGTGCAGGAACATGTACCACAGCTGCAGGACTGGTTTGCAGGAACTGCTGACGGGATCTTTCCTAACGACGCTCGAACAAAAGGTTGTCGCAACGAACAGCTTGTTGCATGATCTCCGCTAATGTTTGGGCATCCGGTAACATAAGAAGAAGGTCCTTCATGTCATCCTTCAACCCAAAATGGAAGTGTTCGATCAATGCAGTCTCATCCCATGGAATGTTCGTGCAAAGTTGCTGAAATTCGGATGCATAGACGGAAGCTGGTCGGGATCCTTGAGTGAGCTTTCATAACTTCGTGCATGCGGAATGGTACTTGTCAGGATCCCCAAAGCAGGCTTCAAAGGCAACCACGAAACCTTCAAAGTCTTTCATCAATGGGTTGTCACACTCCAGCAAGGGGGCAACCCAAGCCCGTGGAGATCCACTTAGTAAGGATGCCAAAAGGCCAACCTTTTATGCATCAGTTGAGTAGTGGCGTGGTTGCATGCGGATCAAGAGCCAGATTTAATTTAGGAAACCTTGGAAATCGGCATGATTACCACTGAACTTTTTTGGCATGCTGATCTTCAGGTCCAAAGAAAAGTTCGATGAAGAGGGAACCACCGATGCCTGAGAGAGAGCCTGCGCAGCAGCCTTAGAGGATGCATCAGCAGCTGCATGTGCCGCATTGGTGGAACCTTGCAAATCGGTGACCACTTGGCGCAAAGTGGCCAGCTCATGAAGCAACATTTGGTGCTCGCGTTGAAAGTGTTCAAAATCAGCCATGATCTATGAAAGAAAAAGGAAGAAAACGAAGGAAAAAATTCAAGGAAAAAAAGTAGCTGGGAAACGGAGAGTTATGAAGGAGTTACTATCAAACTGTCAAGCCACGATCTAGGAACCAGGAAGAGAGCAGGATTCCAAGAACAAGAAGGTTTGACTCAGGAGCAGGACGGAGAGTAAGACAGAAACTTAAGAACTCAAGAGCAAGACCAGGCACAGGACAGAATCCAGGCAAGACAAGAACATGATAAGATCCGGGAGTAGGACAGGAAGGCGCAGGACAGAATCTAGGAACAAGACAGGAATAGGACAGGATCCAGGAACAAGACAAGCAGGACAGGATCCAGGAGCGAGACAGGAGCAGTACAGGATCCAGGAGCGAGACAATGAAAGAACAAGAAGTAAGACAAGAACAAAACAAGACAAGATTAATCGTAGTAAGACTGGTGTTGATAGTAACTGATTATACAACAATTAGGTTGGAGCTTTTATGCTCACAACTCCAAGCTAATCTGGTCATGAGTCTAATCTAGTCATGAGTTAAAAATAGTGACCCTTATCCTCTAGACATATCCTGTAGCATATCCTCTAGGCATATCCTATAGGAATATCCTATAGGTATATCCTGTAAAAATATCCTATAGGCATATCTTGTAACCCGTATCCTGCATCCTATATCCTATATCCGGAATCCTGCATCTTGTATCAGGTTGTGACAGGCTACACTTAAAATAGTTTTGGCCAATTTGAAAAACTCATGGGCACACCTGGTCACTAAAGAGACAATTGGCAAGTTTGAGGCCTAGGCATAGACTTGCTTTAGAAACTATATGTAGTAATTTCTTGAACAGTTTCTTAGAAGTAAGTTCCCATACTAGCCATTATCAAGGGATGTTATTCAAATTCATGGTGAATGGAAGAAGACATGGCATACAAAGAAATAAAGTAAATATAAAGGAAAAAAAGTGTTTTATCACATAGTTAAAGAGAAAAATACTTTCCAAAACCACCAATGGAAAGCATTTATTTCAAATAATAAAGAAGACTTACCTTGAGTGTGGAGTGTCATAATGCAAAAATTGAAAGTGAAGGTAGTTAAAGAATGTTGTTTAATATGATATATAATCTTGTAAATTATATACATGAACTCCGAGTCCTAAAAACTATATTGCTTGCTTGTTGCTAGAAATGGTTTCTTGCTATGCGAGTTTTGGAGATATAGATTTTATTTAAAAACTATTTGTCATAATTTTTATTATTACTGCTCTTTACTTTGGGCATTGACTGTGGTTACCTACCGAACTATGTTGACAAGCACTAGATGTAGTGAAAAATAGTCTTAGTTAGTGCACTTAAGTGTTTAAGGGTAGTTTGGCTAGATGTCACTTGATACTTTGAGAGAAAGTAGCACTTACCTTTTAAAAAACTTTTATTCTTATTTTCTGTGTCTTGGTTGGGTTATTAGTTAGTTTCACTGAGTTCGACATGTTACATATACCTAATCCTAGGGTTGCCCTAACCCCACACCCTAAAGCCCTTGGGTTAGGGTTTAGGAGTTGATGTTCGTTATGTTAACTCATTAAGTATATTCCTATTGGGAATGACATTTAGTGCTAACCCACTTTACAAAGGGGGGAGTGGGGGCCTTTATCACATATATTTAAGATATGTAGTGAGAGTTCATGTGTTCATAACGGAGTTTGTTATTCTTTTATTAGTGCAAGCTGTAACTTGTGTCGTCAAGGCACAACCCTTTGATGTGCTACTTTAACTTCCATAACATCCCGTTCATGATAGCCTACCTTTAACATTGACAAATTCATGCACGGGAGGTCTAATTGGAATATACTTTTCAAAGGTTAGAGGTCTATAGCCTTCTCCTCCACGTTAAACTACGAGTAACATTCATAGTTAAACAGGACACATTTGTGCCCTTACCTAATTATGGGCATTATATCTTGGTTGATTGGTTATCTTTACCAAGCTCCTGAGAGTTCATATAGGGGTTCTAGAAGTGGCATTTTGAACCACATTCGTGTAACTATGTGTAATTCTTGAATCTGAAGGACTATGGCAAAATAGGCCACATCTTGGAAAATAGTGTCACACAAAGATGTAACACTAGGTTGTATGGCACAAGCATGCTTATGCTCACATCAGGGTCTTGGGCATTCACTCAAGGGAGGTTAGGTCTCATAACTGAATGTGCTATTGGCACACTCACTTAAGGGGGTTGTTTTCCTTGGGATCCAAGAGTTAGAATAACCTAAACTCATTAGTAAGAGTCCATTCGTGAGACACTCGCAATGTCATGTATTTAAAGTTATTAAAACCTAACATTAGAAAGTTTATTTAATTTGGCCACTCAAATCTTTAAGAGGTTAATTGTGGTTCAAGGTACCCTTTGTTGCCCAAAAGGGATTGTACTTCCATACGAGAGTGATTCCTCAAGGGAGAAATGACAATGTCTTAGCCCTGTCATGGGGGTACGTGTGAGACACATCTCCTTAGTGGGGTTAGGGCATGAGCATATTTATGTCTCTTATAGTAGAATTTTAAAGCTTACTCGGGTTATTCTCTAGGGTTCGGAAGAGTCATTTTAAGGGACTTAGTTTAGGACCCCAAGTCTCATGCTTATTTGGGGCATCTGAGTCAAACTCTTAAGATTGTCTTGGAAAACTTAGTGTTACGCACACAAGGTGTTGATGTCGGATGGTCATTTGATAGCCACGTGTTTCTAAATGTTAACCCTTCAAGTTAAAACTCTGACACTATTACTCTTGTTGCCAGAGTCACTACTATTGTTATAACAAGGATAGATCTATTAGAATAGCCAAATCATGGGATGTTTTAGAAATCCTATTATTTGGTTGATTGTCGCTAAGAATTGTTGCTATTGTATTAAAGTTGTTACAAGAGTTTGTGCGTCGCTACAAAGGATCGTATTGGAGCATGAATTATTTTTGTTGCTAACATATTAATACGTGTAAGCCCCACATATAGTTTATGTCACTTCAATAAGCCCAACATATAATTCACTAGTTTTAATAAATTACATTCCCAAAACTATCAACATAAACTACACAAAAAATAAATTGTACTTGAAAACTTAGTCTTTACAAATTAAGATACTAAACTCTACATAGTATTTTTAGAAGGTATAATAAAAATTGAACAAGTATAGTATTTTTATCTTAGGTTTGTAATGAAGCATATGTAATTATCGTTCAATATTAAATTATAAAATAAAATAGTTAGCAGATGGATGAGTTGTCAAAATCTAGTTCATTTAGTTGCAAAATTGATAAGCTTGCACAATCTAGAGCATTGGTGAAATGAATAATAAGTGCATTTAAATTTTAAATAAACAAAATATCAACAAGCATGAAATTCTTTTGTATATACATCTTGTTTAATCCTTTGGTTTTATCATACACAAGCAAACTATTGTCATTGACAATAGCACATAAATTTTATTTGGTAAAATTAAACATTCATTTTTTTACATTCAGCATGCTATTATTTAAAACAAGACTCTTCTTATGTTTTACTTCACTTAAAGAATATTTCCTTTAAATATTATTTTAGATACATTATAGCATATTGTTATGTTTACGTGTATAGAACAAGACTCATCACTTATGTGATAGTGGTGATATTGATGAAGTAGATCATTTGTGTATGGATCTTTTATACATTGATCCTCAAGTTGTAGTCGTAATAATATCTGGTTGTATTAATCCAAGTTTTTGGGAGTCTTGTGAAGTGTGAGTTTGGAGTTTAAAGTTAAGAAAGAGTATTGTACACCAATTTGGAACTCCATTTTTTAATAGTCTTGATCGGTAAATTATCCTTAATCTAAGATCTATGCATCACTTTAATTTCCCTCATTGCATCAGTTTTTTTGAGTTACTAAAGACCAGAGTTTTCCTTGAGTTTCCACTGGTTTCATGATGATTCAGTAGTGTGTGATGACTCATTTTAAGACCAAGGATATATTGAGAATTTTTGTAAAGATAGATTATGAATTTTTCAAGGGCATATGGGTAATTTTTCCTATATTTTACGAAATAAAATCAACAATTACCTTAAACATAATACATTACTAACATATTTTAATCATTGTCATTGCTTAAATAAACTTTAAAGCCATAATAAAATTTAAAATTTTCAATTAAGGTAAATATCAATAATGTATTACTATGATATTCTAATTTTTTCATATTCTAAATGAAATTTAAAATGAATCTAATATAAGCCAATTCAATTAAAACAAAACTTCATTTACATGTGAACTATAATAAATTATACCAATTAGAATGAGCTTAACACTTAATTTATATAATAAATAGTGAGGTTTTATTTTGGTGTTTAGCACTAAAAAAAAACATTGTTAAAAAAATAACATAAAAATTGATGTTTATCTTGTAATTCATGCTATTAACACCATATGATATATAAAGTACCAAATGATTGACAAGAATAAAGTATTTTTACATATGCTTGCACATACAATAACATAACATCTTTATTTTAAATGAAAATTACAAGAGAGCAATTATTAAGAATTTTTACTCTCTCGAATGTAAAAATAAAAACAAAATTTTAAAATATATGAAAACATAAAACTACACGAAACGTTCACATTCCTTACGTTTTATTTACAATATTCACAATTGAAACTCAACTCGTATGAAAATTTTCTGTTATCACATTAATATAGTAATATTGTATTGAACGTAAGTCTTTTACACCTATGCATATTTAAATTTATGTACCATATATTTTCATAATTTATTAATTAATGAACTTTAAGATTTATCATGTGTAACCAATTTTTCTAATTTTAATTAAAATGAGTTAAAATTTTTAATTATAAGTTTATACAATAAAATTCTACAATAACTTTTGAATATATAATTAGATATAAATTCCAATGATGAATTTGAGATAATTATTTTAAACATAAATAAATTTAAAAGAAGATATAAAACTATTATTTATATTAATGATTTCTATAATCTATCATTTAAGAAAGTTTAATATTTTAAATTACATATTTTATATACATAAACTTTGATAATCTACAATTAAATAATAAATTTCATTAATTAACTTTTTGATACTTATGTTATAATATATAAGTTTTTAAAAAAGATATAAAGATGTCAAATTATTAAAAAAACTTTAAAAATTAATAACTTATCATTCAACTGGTAAAACTAGAAAAAAAAATTACGGATTAGTTCGACTTGAGTTTTAGAAAATTATAGAACCAACATAAATATTTTTAATTATTTGTGTTTAACCTGTATTTGACAGTTTAGCGTCATTAACTTCATATTTCTACTTTCTAATAAACCTGTATAGTAATGCTACATATATATCCTCATCGAGAATGTTAATGGTACAACATTAAAATTTAATTCTTTAATTTTTGATTTTTGATTTAGAAAATTTTCATGTACATTTTTACTTATTAATATGTTATTTATATTATTATTTTTCCAAGGCTAACCTGATTTTTTGTTCGGAGAAACCATATCTTAAAAAATTACTTTCATGTTCAAAACGACGCAACATTTCAAAACCCTAATTTATTTTTTTATTTTTTAAAATTTAATTTAATTTAGGTTAGGGTTTGGTTGACCTAATAATTATTTATTTTTTCACCAGATTTGGTGACTATTTAACCCAAAAAATGAAATACACTAGGAATAATATTTGAACACTAATTTTATTAGTGTAAATTAATTAGTATTTCTAATTAATCTTCACAATTTATTCAAATAGATTCTTATTTAGCTTGTTTTTATGTTGATGCAAAATATCTTAATTTAAATATTAAATGATTACCTTATATATTAATTAAAATGGACTAAAAGATCTTGGATTAAGGTTAATTTATCAATCAAGATTAGTAGAAAATAGAGTTCTAGATCAATGGTATGTTCTAGATTAGTGATAATTAAAATATAAGAAAACTTACCCATATGCCCCTAAAAATTTCCCAATTTATCCTTACAATTTCAAAAATTCTCAATATATTTTTTGTTTTAAAATGAGTCATTTCACACAGCTGACTCATCCTAAAACCAAGGAAACTCAAGGAAAACTCTAGCTTTGGGTAACTCAAGAAGATTGAGGTGGAGGAAATTGAAGTGGTGCTTAAATCTTGGAATAGGGTTATTTTGCCTATCAAGATTAGTAGAAAATATAACTTCAAATTGGTAGTAACTTTGAATTGATCGTTGCTTTAAAGAAGTAATGAAAGAGCATTGTGTTTGTCTTGTGTCAAGATCTCTATTGTGAAATCGAAAGTGAAATGGAAGGAGCCTTCTTACTTATGGAGGCTTCATGTCTCTATTGTGGCTACGGGAAAAGAGTTTGTGATCAAAACACTTCTCACTCCACACTGTTGTGGTGAAATCATCTTACTAACAAGGAAGCGGATTTTAACTAGCTTGCTAACAGGTACCCTCCCAAAATTAAGGACCAGATGAGCTAACGTGCCAAGGATCTAGTGATAGATGCGAGACAAGATACATGTGTGCATGTATCTTACATAATAGCTTAAAAACAAAGTACAAAACTTTAATTGAGATTCATGTTGACTATGATGATGCCTATGCAAACTTGAAAGCTTTTGTGACAAGGTTGTGAAAGACAATCTTGGATATGTAGCAAACATACAAAGAAACAATGACAAACGATTTTTAAGATTTTTCCTTACTTATGCTACTTGCTTGGTGGGGTTTGAAAGCTAATTGTTGTGGATGGGACTCATTTAAAAGGCAAGTATAAGGGCATTTTGCTAACAATTACAAGTGTTGATGCAAATGACTCATTATTTCTCATTGCTTTTGGGGTGATTAGCAATGGAAATGACGACAATTGAAAGTGGTCTCTTTAGAGCTTTAAGAATTGTTTGACAAGGGATGTACTTGCTAACTTCACATTCATCTCAGACAAATAGAAGGGAGTTGTGGAAAGTGTTAATGCTATTTTTAGATATTGCTTGAGTCATCTTATAAAGAATTTTAAAAAGAAATTTAAAAGTGTGGAGCTGGTAAACTTGCTTTGGAAAGTAGCAAGAGCTCCAAATGAAGTGGCATTAAAGAAGCAGTGGAAGAGATTAGATTTCAAGTTGCCCTTGTAGTAAATTAGATTCTTGAGAATTGGGCAAGAGATGCCCATTTTTAGCATGCTACAAGTGATCCAACAGAAAGTTATAACTTGGTTTTATAAAAGGAGAATGAGAGCTCAAGAAGCTTTAGAGTTTGCTAATGGGGCATTTTTAATTCCAAATGCCAAGAAAAAAATGTGTAAGAGGGAGGCATTATTGTGTTCAACCAGCAAATGCTTAAATTTTGTAGGTGCAAACAACAAACAACACTTGAATAGTTAACATCAAATTAGGGACCTGCTCTTGCCTCCGTTGATAGCTATTATGGCTACCATATAATCATGTTGCAATAGCATTAGTTCATTGACATATCCAAGTCCATGCTCATATAAATCAATGTTTCAAACTTCATGTTTACAAGTCAATTACCAAGAAAGTCTTTCCATTTGAGAAAAGAAAATTGCGTTCTTGTGAGGAAGCTTTACTCCCAACAACTATGCGACCACCTTTTGAAGACCAAGGAAGAAGTAAGTTCACACAAAGGATTAAGGCACAAAGAAACACCCATTTCATTCTAGTAAGTGTGGTGGAGCTAGCATAATCGTCGAGCATGCACAACCCCAATTTAAGTTTCATGAGTTTCACTTGGTTTCATGATGAGTTAGCAATGTGCAATGATTCATTCTAAAACTAAGGGTAAATTGGGGGATTTTAAAATTGTTGAGGTAAATTGGGAAATATGAAAATTTTCAAAATACGAGTAACTTTTCCTAAATATATATTAATAACATGTTAGGATATGGCAGGACTATCAATGTGCTCCAATCTGATATCACTGTCCTTAAGCTTCAAAAGATCCTCAATCGTAGGTTTATTATATGGGTTGATGAGCCCAACCATTCATATCCATGGCACCCAAGTAAATATACCAACATCTGCTAATTTGATCTTGACTATGCTATTTTAAACTTAGAAAGAGAGTGTATATTTTTATAGCAGGGTTTTCATGTTCAAATATAAATGTAAACATAAAATATATTAGAATTTATGAATTTACATTTGGTATCAACAATATTAATATTGTTAATGTTGATGTGAATTCACTGTGTCACGGTCGCTATCTTGCATTATTGTCTTAAACTCAAGATGGAGGGATTTTTAAGTTATGCACATTTTCACACTAAAATATAAATATATATGTGTTTAAATATATTGTATTATATTTAAGAAATAATAATTATCATATAAAATGAATAGTATAAAGAAATGTTTTAAAATATAGGTTTGAAAAAAAAAACTAGGCAATATAAATATACACGTTGTATTATACTTAAGAAATAATATGAATAATAATTTTAGTTTTAAAATAAATACATATTTTAAAATATAGGTTTGAAAAAAATTTAAGGGTTCAAGGTCCTATGAGGTTTCAGTTTCAATTGATGGTGGGTGAGGTTTACGCTCCACGCTCCAGATTAAGTCTAGAGGACTATGTTACCTCATACGTATGTCAAACCCTTAATCATACATTGATTAAGGGTTTGAAATACGTATTTAAAGAGTTAAATCAAAATTACGGTAATGCACATGGGACATAAAGAAAATGAATATTCTTGAAATATCCATGTGGATGCTTGGGTTCATTTGGGTGATTTGCGTGTCCGCATCCTGCTCATGGCCAGGTTGAAGACTGTCAAAAACCCCAAGCAATGGAGGCTTGTGTAGCAAAGATGGGGAGATGTTGCCATGTACACGCCAATCGACTGGGTCACGTACAATGCATGGATGAAGTATGCAAGGTGCTCCTCGAATGTGCGATTTCTTCATTTTGGACAATCTTGGGGAGAATGGATGGGACTCCAACCACAATTGAGCAATCTCACAGAGGTGTGGCTCTTTAAAGGCCTGCCCAACGTTGATCTCTCTTTTTGGTGTTTAGAACCTGAGCCCCATGGCAGGTATGTTGTGTTAATGTCCTATGGATGATAAATGTTCTCATTGTCTCCATGTACATGCTTTTGAAAGCTCGCATCGAGAAAAACTTTGTCCATTACAACAGTCAAGGTCCCACGGAAAACGTTTATGAAGGCTCCACAAGACTTTGTTGGTGTGCAGTGAAGATATTGTTAGCATAGGGATGGTCAATTAAACATACCTCATTATGAAATATTTTAATTAATTGTTAATTTCATTTTTATTTGTTATAAATTAGATATATGTATTATATTTGGCATGTAAATGCAAAATTTTGATATTCTAATTAAATAGCAATTTAAATTTCATCTAGAATATAAAAAGTTACAATAACATAGTTGTCTCGGATAGAATTACTTGATTCCAATACACCCACCACTTAAAATAACATAAGGGTGTCATTATCATAATTTTTACAATGATTTTATATTTTGACTTTAGAAGTTAAATGTTGTTACTAACTGGTAAGTCGTGTTTGGTATCTGAATGAGTGAAAAATAGCCCCATTTGGTGTATTTAAGTCTTTATTGGTTCAGTTAGCTATCATTAAATATCTTTGAAACTCTGATGAAGGAGGAACTTATAATTCAAAACGCGCCCTATTCATAGGTGTGTCAAATATGGTTAGGGACACTGTTAAGGTTTAACCCTAAAGTTGCAGTAACCCACACCCTAAAAACCTCCCCATAGGGTCAAGTTTAAGGTTAGGTTAATTAACACTCACAAGTAAGAGGAGGGCTCCATGGTAGGATAATTATATAGAGAATTCATGGGTTCATATTCGTTATTCCCCTATCGATGCAAGCTTTATCTTATGTCGCCAAGGCACAACCCATATTGGACTGCCCTAACCTTTAGTGCATAGGGGTACATCACACCGTCCAACCTGTATCGTTTGGTTAAGAGGTCCTGTCAGAATTTGCATTTCAATCGTTAAAGGTTGAGGCATGTCTCCAACCTCTTTCTCCACCTCAAATTAAGAACAACACTCGTAATTAGGAAAGGCACATCCATGTCCTTGTTTAATTGTGGATGCGAGATCTTGGATGCTAAGTTTTCTTTATTATATTCTTAAAGGTTCACATATAAAGGGTTTCATGGTTGACATTTACAAACCACATTTATAGCACTAGGTGTAGCCCTTGAGACTAATTGGCTATGGAGAGATAGCCTATGTTTCAAAAATAATGTTACATGAACATGTGACACTAGCTTACGATACAATGCCCAAGTCACAACCTTAAAGGTTGTGTCATGCTTGTCCTCACATGAGGGTGTTAAGCCTAGGGCATCTGCTCAAGAGAGGTTAGGTCTCAAAACCGAGTGTGCTAATAAGCACACTTGGTTAAGGATGATCTTCCTAAGGATGTGTAAACATGTTTAGCAAATAAACAACCTAAGCTCATTAGCAAGAGCTCTTTTATGAGTCATTGTTGTGGTTGTATGTAATGGTTTTTCAAACCTAGCCTTAAGGGATTTACTTCATAGAACATCCGTATTCACCACTCATGTCCTCATTAAGTACTAGCCCTAAAACTAACCATTAAAACCTTGAGTGGTAAGTGATGATGCATTATCTATATCATGATGGGGCAAGATCTTAAAGTCTATTCAAATTATTCTTTAAGGTTCAGCAAATAGTCACTTTAAGGGATTTAGGATAAAACCTTAAGTCTCATGTCTATTTAGGCCTCTTAAGATCATCTTGGCAAACTTAGTATTACTTACATAGTGTGTTAACACCGAATGGTCACTTGGCATTCATGTATTACCAAGTGTCGACCCTTTGTGTTAAAACTTCTCATAACATTAATTATTTCTTAATCTTCATGGTTAATGGGATAGGGATAATGTGATGACAATAATAACAATAGTAATACATTATGATATATCTTACTTTAATTCAATAATTTAAATTTCATTATACTTTAAACTTTATTTAGGCAATGGTAATAATTTAAAAAACTAGAATATGTTAGTAATGTATTATGTTTAAGGTAATTATTGATTTTATTTCATGAAATATTAATAATATGTTATGAAATACTATATCCTAAATTTAATTTTAATTATAATTAAATAGTAATATGTTATGGTGTACATTACCCACTTTTTATTATATGAGCTGATAAAGCCAATGGTTCAAATTCATGGCACATAAGTAAATATACCTAGTCAAACCACTATTTTCACATACGCTATCTCAAACTTAGAAAGAGAGGGTTTTAAACTATATGTTACATAGTCTAATTAAAATATTATATTAAATACTATATATATATATATATATATATATATATATTACACTTTATTAAAATCACATTATTAATTTTAAAATTATATTTAAATAGTTTGCTTTAATTTTAGAATTAGTAGTGCGATTTCCATTTTCAAATATAAATTTAAACATTCAAATTAAAACATATTAGAATATAAATTTATATTTGATATTAACAATATTAATATCGGTAATGTTGCTACCAAATTCACCGAGTCATCTTGCATTATCTTAAATTCACGGAAAGTGCTTTAAAGCTCATTTTAAGGGCTTTTTAAGTTATGCACATTTTCACACTCAAATGCATGTGTGCTTTAAATATGTAATTATCATATGAAATGAATAGTATAAAGAAATGTTTAAAATGTAGGTTTGAAAAAAAAAACTAATAACGATCGTATGAAATGAATAATAATTTAGTTTAAGAAAATTTTGGGGTTTCAGTTTCAGTTGAAAGTCCTGTTAGGTTTCAGTTTCAGTAGGTTTATTGGTTAGGTTTCAGTTTCAGTTGATGGCTGAGGTTTACGCTTCAGATTAATTACGATCTCTAAGTCCACAGGCCTATGTTGCCTACCTGCGGACATTGATTAAACGTTTGAAACACCTATTTAAAGAGTTAAATCGAAACTACGGTAATGCATGTGGGACATATAGAAAATGAATATTCTTGAAATATCCATGTGCATTTGGGTGATTTGCGTGTCCGCGTCCTGTTCGTGGCCAGGCTGAAGACTGTCAAAACCCCCAAGCAGCAAAGATGGGGAGATGCTGCCATATACACGACCACAGACTGATCAACTGGGTCAGGTACAGTGCCTGGATGAAGTATGCAAGGTGCTCCTCGAACGTGCGATTTCTTCGTTTCGGACAGTCCTGGGTGAGAATGGATGGGACTCCAACCACAGTTGAGCAATCTCACAGAGGCGTGGCTCTGTCTGGAGTCTTAAAAGGCCTGCCCAAAGTTGATCTCTCCTTTTGGTGTCTGGAACCTGACCTCCATGGTAGGCAAGTACGTGGTGTTAATGTCCCAGGGATGATAAATGTTCTCATTGTCTCCATGTACACGCTTTTGGAAGCTCGCATCGGGAAAAACTCTGTCCATTACAACAGTCAAGGTCGCACGGAAAACGTTTATGGAGGCTCCACAAGACTTTGTTGGTGTGTGGTGAAGATGTTGTTGGCACAGGGATGGTCGGTTTGTGGAGTTCGGTATATAGTCCAAGTTTGTTGAAGATGACATGGGAGATAAGGCGGGCATTACTCACTTGCAGGTCCAATGGAGTCCATTTCGGACAGCTTAAATAAATGGGCCAAGGCATGGCTGGAAGATATTTCTAATATATCATTTGATTATGTAGCTTGTGCTCTTAAATACTCAGAAAACATATCACAAGTGTGTGCAAATCTGTAATCCTTATTAGTTTTACATTAAACTGTATACAGGAAAATTAGAGAACGCATTTAAGCAGACGTTCGGTGCAGATGCCTCATATGCGTGCCCTGTTGTATACATTTCCACACATAAGATTGCATTTTGTAGTGGTAGTTCTTTGACATACACCTCACCTCTCTTGTCTCTTGTCTCTCTCACTCAATCATTATAATCATTAAGTATATATGTTGTATAATTGTTGCAGCTGGTTATACCTGTGGAGAAGCTGAGGAGCAGGAATCCATGGAGCAAGCCTGAGAGACCCACCGAGAAGTATATACAGAGGATAATCATGAGTTTAATTCATGGGGTTTCATGTTAACTATATAAAATACAAATTTATCTATTGTTAAATTAATAAATAATGTTAAATCGCCATAACATTTAGGAGAAAAAACACCAGCGATTAAATATACCGAATGAATGTGAAAGGAATTGAACACAAAATTTCAAGTGAAATAATAATGTCATAACAAACACCAGCGGACGGAACGTTCTTGAGTTTGTGTCATTCACTTCGACAAGTAATATTTAAATTAAGAAATTTTACATCAACATAAAAAAAGCATTTCAAATAAGAATCTATCTAAATAAATTGTGAAGATTAATTACAAATACTAATTAATTTACACTAATAAAATTAGTGTTCAAATATTCTAGTGTATTTCCTTAGAATTTAAAAAATTGACGTCTTTATATCTTTTTAAAAACTTTATATATTATACATAAGTATCCTAAAGTTTATTAATGAAATTTATTATAGCTTATCAATGTTTATATAAACCATGTAATTTAAAATGTTAAACTTTCTTAAATGATAGATTATAGAAATCATTAATAAAAATAACAGTTTTATATCTTCTTGTAAATATATATATGTTTAAACAATTACCCCAAATTTATCATTTGAATTTATATCTAATTATATATTCATCAAATTTATTGTAGAATTTTTTATAAATTTATAATTTTAAATTTTAAACTTTCAAAATCAATTTAATTAAAACTAAAAAAATAGATTACACACGATAAATTTTAAAGTTCATTAATTAATAACTTATGAATATATATGGTACATACATTAAATATGCATAGGTGTAAAAGCTTATGTTTATTACCATATTAATTAAGAGACTATTAATTTAATAAAAGAAAATTCTAAGATGAGTTCAATTTCAATTATGAATATTGTAAATAAAAAGCAAGGTTATGTTTTTCATATATTTTAAATTTTATTTTATTTTACATTCGAGAGAGTAAAAATTCTCAAAAATTACTCTCTTATAATTTTTATTTAAAATAAGGATGTTATGTTATTGTATATGCAAGTATATAAAAAGATACTTTACTCTCATGAATCGTTTTGTACTTTCTATATCCTTTAAACTTTTATGGTGTTTAGCATTAAAAACTTAAAAAATAACATAAAAATTTGATGTTTATCTTGTAATTCATGTTATTGACTGCAAAATAAAGCCACCTCATTATGTAATATATTAATTAAGTGTTAATTTCATTTTAATTTAAATTATTATAGTTCACATGTAAGTGTGAAATTTTGATGTTTTAATTTAATAATTTATATTGAAGATAACTAGATATATATTATACATTATGATATATCTTACCTTAATTAAAGAATTTAAATTTTATTATAACTTTAAAGTAATCCCTAAACCTTAAAAAGACCTAGACAAAATCATGTCTTAACCTTACTAAGAAGACATGCCTTACACATACCTTTATGATATAACTAAGACATCGTGACTTACATACTGAGGAATTAGCCTCATCTAAGAATACAACCCCTTTATGGCAACAAAGAGTACCCTGACCTATGATTAATCCTTAAGGATTTGAGTGGTTAGGGTATACCTTAGACCTAGGATTAATACTTAATAAAGACACAAGTGTGCGTCATAGGCAAACATGAATATTATGTTAAATAAACTCCCTAAGGTTAGGTTTGAATAACCTTAAGTACACAACCTCATGAGTGCGTTACAAAAAAGGTTATTACTAATGAATTTAAGTTGTTTGACCCCTAGATCCTAAAGAAAACATCCCAGCCAAGTGTGCCAATAAGCACACCTACTTGCTATAGTATTCAATCCCAAAGGATGTTACCATGTGCCATATACCTTAGTATCACATCTTTATATGACATTGTTTTCTAAAATGTAAGTTATCTGCCATAGCCCTTAAATTCAAGAGTTAGACATAGTGCCACGAATGTCGTTCACAAATGTCAACTTTAAAACATAAATGTAAACCCTCAGGAACTTGGTAAAGATAACATGTTAGTGTAAATCCCATGTCCACAGTTGGACAAGGACACGGATGTGTCTTGTTTAGTTGTGAGTAATACTTTTAACTTGATGTGGTGGAGGCTACAAATATGCTTCAACCTCCAACCTTTAGAACATGCACTCCAATAAGACTTCTTAAGCATGGATTTACCAACGTTAAAAGTACTAGGGTACCTTGAAGGTGGGATGTACTTTTATCGTCTGAAAGTTAAGGTGGCACAACAAAGGGTTGTGCCTTGATGACACAAGTTAAACCTAAAAGAATAACAAGCTTAATTATGAACCTAAATTCTCATTATATATCTTATTTAATGTATGTGATAAAGTCCCTCCTTCTCTTGTTTTCTTATTTTATAAAGTGGGCTAACATAGAATATTATTTTACTTACCTAACAACCCATCGACCTTTAAACCCTAACCCAAAGGGTTTAAGGGGTTAGTGCAACCCTACCTATATCTGACATACCAAACTCATCCAAACTAACCAATAACCCAATTGGGACACAAAATAAGGGCAAAAGTTTTTTTAAATGGAATTGCTATTTTCGCCTAACAAATACCTAACGACACCCAATTGAACTATTATAAAATACTTAAGTGCACTAAGTGAGCCTATTTTCTTAGCACCAGAGCTTGGCAACATAATTTAATATGTAACAATAGTCATATCTAAAGTACAGAGAAGTCATAGTAAAAACTATGCCACTTCTAACAACCAAGCATTCAAAGTTTCAGCAATGGTGGATGTCAAATGACCAAAATATTAACATTGAAATAAATAATTACCCAATATTCAGGTGATGACTTTCTAATCCACTCAACTGCAAAGCAACTTGAAATATAATCTCTTCTATTGCTTCTCTAATGCCACTTCATTTGGAACTCTTTTTTCTTTCTAAAGCAAATTTAATAGCTCTACACTTTTTAAATTCCTTTCTAAAATTCTCTATAAGATGACTGAAGCAATATTCAAAAATAGCATTAACACCTTCCATATCAATTCTATTTGTCTAAGATGAATATCAAGTGAACAAGTATATCCCTTGTCAAATTGTTCTTGAGGCTCTGGAGAAACCACTTCCAATTGTCATCATTTTCATTGCTAATCACCCCAAAAGCAATGGAAAATAATGAGTCATTTGCATCAACACTTGTAATTGTCAACAAAATGCCCTTGTATTTGCCTCTCATCCACAACAATCAACTTTCAAAAGTAGCATGAGGAAAATCTCAAAAATCATTCATCATTGTTCCTTTGTATGTTTATATATCCATAATTGTTTTCCACAACCTTGTTACAAAAGCTTTCAAGCTTTGAATAGGCATCATCATAGTCACCATGAATATCAGTAAGCTATTGTATAAACACATACACACATGTATCTTGTCTCACATCTGCCACCAGATCCTTGGGACAATAGCTCATTTGGTCCTTAATTTTGGGAATGTACTAGCAAGCAACTAGAATCCACTTCCTTGTTAGTAAAATGATTCACTCCACCACAAAATGTGTGGAGTGACAACTGTTTTGATTACAAACTCTTTTCTCCTAGCCACAATATAGGCATGAAGCCTCCACAGCAGAAGGCTCCTTGCATTTCACTATGTATCACTATGAGTTCGATTTTACAGTAGAGATCTTGATACGGGATACAAGACAATACTCTTTCATTGCTTCTTAAGAGCAATAAACCAATTCAAACTAAACACCAATCTAAAACACTATTTTCTATTAATCTTGATCAGTAAATTAGTTCTAATCTAAAATTTAAGCACCGCTTCAATTTCCCTCACCACCTTAATTTTTTTGAGTTACCCAAAACTAGAGTTTTCCCTGGTTTCTAGATTAGTTAGTAGTATGTGATGATTAAGGATAGATATTGGGAATTTTTGAAATTATAGGGATAAATTGGGACATTTTAATGAAATAAAATCAATATTACCTAACATAATACATTACTAACATATTTTAGTTTTTCAATTATTGTCATTGCTTAAATAAATTTTAAATTCTTAATTAAAGTAAGATATATCATAATGCATTGCTATGATATTCTAATTTTTTTATAGTTTAATGAAATTTAAACCGAATGAAATATAAACCATTAATTAAAACATCAAAATTTCACATTTACATGTGAACTTTCATAATTTATAACAAATTAAAATGAAATTAATACTTAACTAATATATTACATAGTGAGGTGGCTTATTTTGGAGTCAATAACATGAATTACAAGATAAACATTAATTTCTTATGTTATTTTTTAATAAAATTTTAGTTTTTAGTGTTAAACATCATAAAAGTTTAAAGGATATATAAAGTACAAAATTATTGAGTAAATTTTTTATATATACTTGCACATACAATAACATAACATCCTTATTTTAAATAAAAATTATAAGAGAGTAATTTGAGAATTTTTACTCTCTCGAATGTAAAAATAAAATAAAATTTAAAATATATGAAAAACATAACCTTGCTTTTTATTTACAATATTCATAATTGAAATTGAACTCGTTTAGAATTTTCTTTTATTAAATTAATAGTCTCTTGATTAATATGGTAATATATGCATATTTAAATTTATGTACCACATATATTCATAATTTCTTAATTAATGAACTTTAAAATTTATAGTGTGTAATCTATTTTTCTAGTTTTAATTAAATTGATTTTGAAAGTTTAAAATTTAAAATTATAAATTTATACAGTAATTTTGATGAATATCTAATTAGATATAAATTCAAATTATAAATTTGGGGTAATTGTTTTAAACATATATAAATTTACAAGAAGATATAAAACTGTTATTTTTATTAATGATTTCTATAATCTATCATTTAAGAAAGTTTAACATTTTAATTACATGGTTTATATATATTAAAGCTATAATAAATTTCATTAATAAACTTTAGGATACTTATGTTATAATATATAAAGTTTTTAAAAAGATATAAAGACGTCAATTTTTTTAAATTCTAAGGAAATACACTAGAATATTTGAACACTAATTTTATTAGTGTAAATTAATTAGTATTTGTAATTAATCTTCATAATTTATTCAGATAGATTCTTATTTGAAATGCTTGTTTTTATGTTGATGTAAAATTTCTTAATTTAAATATTACTTGTACTAAATGAATTACACAAACTCAAGAAGGTTCCGTCCGCTGGTGTTTGTTATGACATTATTATTTCACTTGAAATTTTGTGTTCAATTCCTTTCACATTCATTCGGTATATTTAATCGCTGGTGTTTTTTTTCCTAAATGTTATGGCGATTTAACATTTATTAATTTAACAATAGATAAATTTGTATTTTATATAGTTAACATGAAACCCCATGAATTAAACTCATGATTATCCACTGTATATACTTCTCTGTGGGTCTCTCAGGCTTGCTCCATGGATTCACTGCTCCTCAGCTTCTCCACAGGTATAAGTTATAACCAGCTGCAACAATTATACAACATATATACTTAATTGATTATAATGATTGAGTGAGTGAGAGAGACAAGAGAGGTGAGGTGTATGTCAAAGAACTACCACTACAAAATGCAATCTTATGTGTGGAAATGTATACAACAGGGCACACATATGAGGCATCTGCACCGAACGTCTGTTAAATGCGTTCTCTAATTTTCCTGTATACAGTTTAATGTAAAACTAATAAGGATTACAGATTTGCACACACTTGTGATATTTTTCTGAGTATTTAAGAGCACAAGCTACATAATCAAATGATATATTAGAAATATACTTCCAGCCATGCCTTGGCCCATTTATTTGACTCCATTGGACCTGCAAGTGAGTAATGCCCGCCTTATCTCCCATGTCATCTTCAACAAACTTGGACTGTATACCGAACTCCATAAACCGACCATCCCTGTGCCAACAACATCTTCACCACACACCAACAAAGTCTTGTGGAGCCTCCATAAACGTTTCCGTGCGACCTTGACTGTTGTAATGGACAGAGTTTTTCCCGATGCGAGCTTCCAAAAGCGTGTGCATGGAGACAATGAGAACATTTATCATCCCTGGGACATTAACACCACGTACTTGCCTGCCATGGAGCTCAGGTTCCAGACACCAAAAGGAGAGATCAACTTTGGGCAGGCCTTTTAAGACTCCAGACAGAGCCACGCCTCTGTGAGATTGCTCAACTGTGGTTGGAGTCCCATCCATTCTCACCCAGGACTGTCCGAAACGAAGAAATCGGACGTTCGAGGAGCACCTTGCATACTTCATCCAGGCACTGTACCTGACCCAGTCGATCAGTCTGTTGTCGTGTACATGGCAGCATCTCCCCATCTTTGCTACATAAGCCTCCACTGCTTGGGGGTTTTGACAGTCTTCAGCCTGGCCACGAGCAGGATGCGGACACGCAAATCACCCAAATGCACATGGATATTTCAAGAATATTCATTTTCTATATGTCCCACATGCATTACCGTAGTTTCGGTTTGACTCTTTAAATAGGTTTTTCAAACGCTTAATCAATGTCCACAGGTAGGCAACATAGGCCTGTGGACTTAGAGATCGTAATTAATCTGGAGCGTATACCTCAGCCATAAACTGAAACTGAAACCTGAAATCGTAATTAATCTGGAGCGGTAAACCTCAACCATCAACTGAAACTGAAACCTAATAGGACCTTGAACCCCTAAATTTTTTAAAACTAAATTCATCACTTAAAAACTAAATTCATCACTTAAATTTAACTGAAACCTAACAGGACCTTCAACTGAAACTGAAACCCCTAAATTTTCTTAAACTAAATTATTATTCATGTCATATGATCGTTATTATTACTTAAATATAATGCAATATGTTTAAAGCGTACGTGTATATTTATATTTGACTTTGAAAATCTACCCCTAGTTTTTTTGTTTCAAACCTATATTTTAAAACATTTCTTTATACTATTCGTTTCATATGATAATTATTATTTTCTAAATAAATATAATACAACGTTCTTAAAGCACACATGCATTTGAGTGTGAAAATTTGCATAACTTAAAAAGCCCTTCAAATGAGTTTTAAGGCACTTTCCGTGAATTTAAGATAATGCAAGATAACGACGGTGACTCAGTGAATTTGGTCACAACATTACCGATATTAGTATTGTCAATGTCAAATATAAATTTATAAATTCTGATATGTTTTAATTTGAATGTTTAGATTTATATTTGAAAATGAAAATCGATTCTAAAATTAAAAGCAATTAAATATAATTTTAAAATTAATTTTTTAATAGTGTAATATATATAGTATTTAATATATATATGTTATTATTTAATATGTAACATAAAGTTTAAAATAAAAAATATACACTCTCTTTCTAATTTTGAGATACCATATGTGAAATAGTGGTTCGATTAAATTAGTATATGATTTGAACCATTGGCCTTATCAGCCCATATACTAAAAAGTGTATTACTATTTAAAGTTTGAAACTAAAATCAAATTTAGGATATAATATTTTATAATATATTATTAATATATTTTATGAAATAAAATCAATAATTACCTTAAACATAACATATTACTAACATATTTTAGTTTTTTAATTATTACCATTGCTTAAATAAAGTTTAAAGTTATAATGAAATTTAAATAATTGAATTGAAGTAAGATATATCATAACGTATTATTATTGTCATCGCATTATCCCTCTCCTGTTAACCATGAAGACTAAGAAATAATTGATGTTATGAGAAATTTTAACAGAAAGGGCCAACATGTGGTAATATATGGATGTCAAGTGGTCATTCGGCGTTATGTGACATTAAGTTTACCATTAAGAGTCTGACTTAAATGCCTAAATACACATGAGACTTAAGGTTCTACCTTAAGTCCCTTACAAATTAAGATACATAATGTATAATAAAAATTGAGCAAGTATAGTTTGTAGTGAAGCATATGTAATTAGTGACATACGCGTACAATATTAAATTATAGAATAAACTAGAGTACAATAGAGTAGAGTAGACTTTAAACATATGAGAATTGTCAGAGTTTTTACATGAAGTGACTTACCAAATACCAACCATGGAATCCCTCTCTGGAACCCCCATGATATCTGGTAAAGTATCCGTGTTAGGAACCCATCTCTTAGGAACTCACATCCCTAGTTGGCCAAGTTCACGGTCAAGGCTCACCTTGTGAGTTGGGATTTGTGGGCTAGTTGAGTTGCAAGTATTGTTCCTAATTTGGCGTGGATGAGGCAGCTGAAGCAAGGCCTCATCCACTAGTCTTGCGAAACATTAAGTCGGTCAATTCTTTCCAGGCTTATAAGCAGGTTGACAAACCAAAGAATTACTAACTCCTTAGACATGACGTAACCGGTCACAAGGGCGAAATTCTATTAACGATAAGGGTAAGCTAACCCAAAGGTGGGACGTACCCCTGTTGTGTAAAAGTTAGGGCAGCACAACAAACGGTTGTGCCTTGATGACACAAGCTTAACTTGCACCAATAAGAGAATAACGAGCTCTCTTTTGAACCTAAAACTCTCACTACATATACTCTACGATATTTATGTGACAGAGCCATTCCTGCCCCTCGTTTTCTTAAATAAGTAAGTGGGTTGGCACAGAATGCCAACCCTTAATGAAATGAGATGACCTAAACCTACTAACCCTAAACCTAACCCCTAGGGAGGGTTAGGGGTGTTCCTAACCCTTTTGACAAGCTATACTCTTTTAAGGAAACCTAACTAGAACGTCAAATCGAGTAGAGTTTTCTAAAAGGTAAGTGCTACCTTCGCCTATAATTTCTTGAGATATCTAGTGACAATTGGCCAAACTACCCCTAAACACTTAATTGCATTAAGCAAGGCTATTTCTCATTACAGCTAGGGTTTGTTATATAATTCAGTAAGTAATAACAGTCAACCTTTAAAGTAAAGGATTGAGTAAATCCGGCTCTTGATCCACATGCAACCACACCGCTACTCGATTGATGCACAAAAGGTTGGCCTTTTGGCATCCTTACTAATTAGATCTCCACGGGCTTGGGTTGCCCCCTTGCTGGAGCATGACGACCCATTGATGAAAGACTTTGAAGGTTTTATGGCTACCATTAAAACCTGCTTTGGAAATCCTGATAAGTACCGTTCCGCATGCACGAAGTTACGAAAGCTCACACAAGGATCCCGACCAGCTTCCGTCTATGCATCCAAATTTCAGCAACTTTGCACGAACATTCCATGGGACGAGACTACATTGATCAAACACTTCCATTTTGGGTTGAGGGATGACATGAAGGACCTTCTCCTTATGTTACCGGATGCCCAAACATTAGCGAAGATCATGCAACATGCCGTAACCTACGACAACCGTTTGTTTGAACGTCATCAAAAAAGATCCCGTCAGCAGTTCCTGCAAGCCAATCCTGCAGCTGTGGTACATGTTCCTCCAACACCTTTTGGAGTAGTTCCTTTGGAGGTTGAAAAATCCAAATGTGGTCACTTTCCGTTGCTAAGAAGCAACGTTGCCGCAGTGAGAACGTATGCTTGTATTGTGGTGAAGCATGACACAAGGTGGCAGAATGTCCTATTAAAGTCAGAAGTTCAAGACGCGTGAAGTTGAAGCTGAAGTTTAGTCAGAAAACTTCAATGTCCACTTCGTCTAAGAGCCGAGAAGTTGGATGTAGGCGCATGCTCCATTGGTGCTGCTCATACCATTCCATCACTCAAGTTTCCTATACACATTCGTCTCAATAATCGAAAGCTCAAGGAGTTTGCCTTGTTAGACACTGGTGCAAATGCATGCTTCATGGATGACACTTTTGCAACTCAGCATGGTATTTCGGTGGTGAAGTTGAAGCGTGCAGTTCCTGTAGAGGTGGCCAATGGTCGTCTGATTGCTTTTGACGCAGTTACCCATGCTACCACACCTCTCTTTTGCAGTCATGGCGCATTCAATTGTTCGATTTCCTTCAACTTGATCAAGACCCGGTCGACTCCCATCATTTTGGGCATGCCATGGTTCATGGTTGCAAATTCTCAGATCGACTGGAGATCTAGGACGCTCACGTTTTCCTCTTTGGTAGCTAGGAGTAATCCTGTACCTTCCTGCGTGCAGAATACATCCTTAGTGTTTGAGGCAGTACAAGCTACAGGATTGACCGTGCATGTTCCTGTATTAATGTTGAAGACTCCTCCTCGACAGGTTGCACCTCATGTCAATTCCTCAGCACATCCACAAACTTTCTCCACTCCTGTAAGTTCACGGATTCATGTACAAGGTTCTTCCAATCCTGTATCAGTGTCGAAGGTTCCTCCTCAACAGGATCCACCTCCTGTTGGTTCGTCAGCACACTCGCAGGTTCACATTCCTTACGTTTTATTTACAATATTCACAATTGAAACTCAACTCGTATGAAAATTTTCTGTTATCACATTAATATAGTAATATTGTATTGAACGTAAGTCTTTTACACCTATGCATATTTAAATTTATGTACCATATATTTTCATAATTTATTAGTTAATGAACTTTAAGATTTATCATGTGTAACCAATTTTTCTAATTTTAATTAAAATGAGTTTAAATTTTTTAATTATAAGTTTATACAATAAAATTCTACATTAACTTTTGAATATATAATTAGATATAAATTCCAATGATGAATTTGAGATAATTATTTTAAACATAAATAAATTTAAAAGAAGATATAAAACTATTATTTATATTAATGATTTCTATAATCTATCATTTAAGAAAGTTTAATATTTTAAATTACATATTTTATATACATAAACTTTGATAATCTACAATTAAATAATAAATTTCATTAATTAACTTTTTGATACTTATGTTATAATATATAAAGTTTTTAAAAAAGATATAAAGATGTCAGATTATTAAAAAACTAAGGACATATTAACCCAAAAAATGAAATACACTAGGAATAATATTTGAACACTAATTTTATTAGTGTAAATTAATTAGTATTTCTAATTAATCTTCACAATTTATTCAAATAGATTCTTATTTAGCTTGTTTTTATGTTGATGCAAAATATCTTAATTTAAATATTAAATGATTACCTTGTATATTAATTAAAATGGACTAAAAGATCTTGGATTAAGGTTAATTTATCAATCAAGATTAGTAAAAAATAGAGTTCTAGATCAGTGGTATGTTCTAGATTAGTGATAATTAAAATATAAGAAAACTTACCCATATGCCCCTAAAAATTTCCCAATTTATCCTTACAATTTCAAAAATTCTCAATATATTTTTTGTTTTAAAATGAGTCATTTCACACAGCTGACTCATCCTAAAACCAAGGGAAACTCAAGGAAAACTCTAGCTTTGGGTAACTCAAGAAGATTGAGGTGGAGGAAATTGAAGTGGTGCTTAAATCTTGGAATAGGGTTATTTTGCCTATCAAGATTAGTAGAAAATATAACTTCAAATTGGTGGTAACTTTGAATTGATCGTTGCTTTAAAGTAATGAAAGAGCATTGTGTTGTATCTTGTGTCAAGATCTCTATTGTGAAATCGAAAGTGAAATGGAAGGAGCCTTCTTACTTATGGAGGCTTCATGTCTCTATTGTGGCTACGGGAAAAGAGTTTGTGATCAAAACACTTCTCACTCCACACTGTTGTGGTGAAATCATCTTACTAACAAGGAAGCGGATTTTAACTAGCTTGCTAACAGGTACCCTCCCAAAATTAAGGACCAGATGAGCTAACGTGCCAAGGATCTAGTGATAGATGCGAGACAAGATACATGTGTGCATGTATCTTACATAATAGCTTAAAAACAAAGTACAAAACTTTAATTGAGATTCATGTTGACTATGATGATGCCTATGCAAAACTTGAAAGCTTTTGTGACAAGGTTGTGAAAGACAATCTTGGATATGTAGCAAACATACAAAGAAACAATGACAAACGATTTTTAAGATTTTTCCTTACTTATGCTACTTGCTTGGTGGGGTTTGAAAGCTAATTGTTGTGGATGGGACTCATTTAAAAGGCAAGTATAAGGGCATTTTGCTAACAATTACAAGTGTTTATGCAAATGACTCATTATTTCTCATTGCTTTTGGGGTGATTGGCAATGGAAATGACGACAATTGAAAGTGGTCTCTTTAGAGCTTTAAGAATTGTTTGACAAGGGATGTACTTGCTAACTTCACATTCATCTCAGACAAATAGAAGGGAGTTGTGGAAAGTGTTAATGCTATTTTTAGATATTGCTTGAGTCATCTTATAAAGAATTTTAAAAAGAAATTTAAAAGTGTGGAGCTGGTAAACTTGTTTTGGAAAGTAGCAAGAGCTCCAAATGAAGTGGCATTAAAGAAGCAGTGGAAGAGATTAGATTTCAAGTTGCCCTTGTAGTAAATTAGATTCTTGAGAATTGGGCAAGAGATGCCCATTTTTAGCATGCTACAAGTGATCCAACAGAAAGTTATAACTTGGTTTTATAAAAGGAGAATGAAAGCTCAAGAAGCTTTAGAGTTTGCTAATGGGGCATTTTTAATTCCAAATGCCAAGAAAAAAATGTGTAAGAGGGAGGCATTATTGTGTTCAACCAGCAAATGCTTAAATTTTGTAGGTGCAAACAACAAACAACACTTGAATAGTTAACATCAAATTAGGGACCTGCTCTTGCCTCCGTTGATAGCTATTATGGCTACCATATAATCATGTTGCAATAGCATTAGTTCATTGACATATCCAAGTCCATGCTCATATAAATCAATGTTTCAAACTTCATGTTTACAAGTCAATTACCAAGAAAGTCTTTCCATTTGAGAAAAGAAAATTGCGTTCTTGTGAGGAAGCTTTACTCCCAACAACTATGCGACCACCTTTTTGAAGACCAAGGAAGAAGTAAGTTCACACAAAGGATTAAGGCACAAAGAAACACCCATTTCATTCTAGTAAGTGTGGTGGAGCTAGCATAATCGTCGAGCATGCACAACCCCAATTTAAGTTTCATGAGTTTCACTTGGTTTCATGATGAGTTAGCAATGTGCAATGATTCATTCTAAAACTAAGGGTAAATTGGGGGATTTTTAAAATTATTGAGGTAAATTGGGAAATATGAAATTTTCAAAAACATACGAGTAACTTTTCCTAAAATATATATTAATAACATGTTAGGATATGGCAGGACTATCAATGTGCTCCGATCTGATATCACTGTCCTTAAGCTTCAAAGATCCTCAATCGTAGGTTTATTATATGGGTTGATGAGCCCAACCATTCATATCCATGGCACCCAAGTAAATATACCAACATCTGCTAATTTGATCTTGACTATGCTATTTTAAACTTAGAAAGAGAGTGTATATTTTTATAGCAGGGTTTTCATGTTCAAATATAAATGTAAACATAAAATATATTAGAATTTATGAATTTACATTTGGTATCAACAATACTAATATTGTTAATGTTGATGTGAATTCACTGTGTCACGGTCGCTATCTTGCATTATTGTCTTAAAACTCAAGATGGAGGGATTTTTAAGTTATGCACATTTTCACACTAAAATATAAATATATATGTGTTTAAATATATTGTATTAATTTAAGAAATAATAATTATCATATAAATGAATAGTATAAAGAAATGTTTTAAAATATAGGTTTGAAAAAAAAAACTAGGCAAATATAAATATACACGTTGTATTATACTTAAGAAATAATATGAATAATAATTTTAGTTTTAAAATAAATACATATTTTAAAATATAGGTTTGAAAAAAATTTAAGGGTTCAAGGTCCTATGAGGTTTCAGTTTCAATTGATGGTGGGTGAGGTTTACGCTCCACGCTCCAGATTAAGTCTAGAGGACTATGTTGCCTCATACGTATTTCAAACCCTTAATCATACATTGATTAAGGGTTTGAAATACGTATTTAAAGAGTTAAATCAAAATTACGGTAATGCACATGGGACATAAAGAAAATGAATATTCTTGAAATATCCATGTGGATGCTTGGGTTCATTTGGGTGATTTGCGTGTCCGCATCCTGCTCATGGCCAGGTTGAAGACTGTCAAAAACCCCAAGCAATGGAGGCTTGTGTAGCAAAGATGGGGAGATGTTGCCATGTACACGCCAATCGACTGGGTCACGTACAATGCATGGATGAAGTATGCAAGGTGCTCCTCGAATGTGTGATTTCTTCATTTCGGACAATCTTGGGGGAGAATGGATGGGACTCCAACCACAATTGAGCAATCTCACAGAGGTGTGGCTCTTTAAAGGCCTGCCCAACGTTGATCTCTCTTTTTGGTGTTTAGAACCTGAGCCCCATGGCAGGTATGTTGTGTTAATGTCCTATGGATGATAAATGTTCTCATTGTCTCCATGTACATGCTTTTGAAAGCTCGCATCGAGAAAAACTTTGTCCATTACAACAGTCAAGGTCCCACGGAAAACGTTTATGGAGGCTCCACAAGACTTTGTTGGTGTGCGGTGAAGATATTATTAGCATAGGGATGGTCAATTAAACATACCTCATTATGAAATATTTTAATTAATTGTTAATTTCATTTTTATTTGTTATAAATTAGATATATGTATTATATTTGGCATGTAAATGCAAAATTTTGATATTCTAATTAAATAGCAATTTAAATTTCATCTAGAATATAAAAAAGTTACAATAACATAGTTGTCATGGATAGAATTACTTGATTCCAGTACACCCACCACTTAAAATAACATAAGGGTGTCATTATCATAATTTTTACAATGATTTTATATTTTGACTTTAGAAGTTAAATGTTGTTACTAACTGGTAAGTCGTGTTTGGTATCTGAATGAGTGAAAAATAGCCCCATTTGGTGTATTTAAGTCTTTATTGGTTCAGTTAGCTATCATTAAATATCTTTGAAACTCTGATGAAGGAGGAACTTATAATTCAAAACGCGCCCTATTCATAGGTGTGTCAAATATGGTTAGGGACACTGTTAAGGTTTAACCCTAAAGTTGTAGTAACCCACACCCTAAAAACCTCCCCATAGGGTCAAGTTTAAGGTTAGGTTAATTAACACTCACAAGTAAGAGGAGGGCTCCATGGTAGGATAATTATATAGAGAATTCATGGGTTCATATTCGTTATTCCCCTATCGATGCAAGCTTTATCTTATGTCGCCAAGGCACAACCCATATTGGACTGCCCTAACCTTTAGTGCATAGGGGTACATCACACCGTCCAACCTGTATCGTTTGCTTAAGAGGTCCTGTTAGAATTTGCATTTCAATCGTTAAAGGTTGAGGCATGTCTCCAACCTCTTTCTCCACCTCAAATTAAGAACAACACTCGTAATTAAGAAAGGAACATCCATGTCCTTGTTTAATTGTGGATGCGAGATCTTGGATGCTAAGTTTTCTTTATCATATTCTTAGGTTCACATATAAAGGGTTTCATGGTTGGCATTTACAAAGGTGTAGCCCTTGAGACTAATTGGCTATGGAGAGATAGCCTATGTCTTCAAAAATAATGTTACATGAACATGTGACACTAGCCTACGATACAATGCCCAAGTCACAACCTTAAAGGTTGTGTAATGCATGAGGGTGTTAAGCCTAGGGCATCTGCTCAAGAGAGGTTAGGTCTCAAAACCAAGTGTGCTAATAAGCACACTTGGTTAAGGATGATCTTCCTAAGGATGTGTAAACATGTCTAGCAAATAAACAACCTAAGCTCATTAGCAAGAGCTCTTTTATGAGTCATTGTTGTGGTTGTATGTAATGGTTTTTCAAACCTAGCCTTAAGGGATTTACTTCATAGAACATCCGTATTCACCACTCATGTCCTCATTAAGTACTAGCCCTAAAACTAAACCATTAAAACCTTGAGTGGTAAGTGATGATGCATTATCTATATCATGATGGGGCAAGATCTTAAAGTCTATTCAAATTATTCTTTAAGGTTCAGCAAATAGTCACTTTAGGGGATTTAGGATAAAACCTTAAGTCTCATGTCTATTTAGGCCTCTTAAGATCATCTTGGCAAACTTAGTATTACTTACATAGTGTGTTAACACCGAATGGTCACTTGGCATTCATGTATTACCAAGTGTCGACCCTTTGTGTTAAAACTTCTCATAACATTAATTATTTCTTAATCTTCATGGTTAATGGGATAGGGATAATGTGATGACAATAATAACAATAGTAATACATTATGATATATCTTACTTTAATTCAATAATTTAAATTTCATTATACTTTAAACTTTATTTAGGCAATGGTAATAATTTAAAAAACTAGAATATGTTAGTAATGTATTATGTTTAAGGTAATTATTGATTTTATTTCATGAAATATTAATAATATGTTATGAAATACTATATCCTAAATTTAATTTTAATTATAATTAAATAGTAATATGTTATGGTGTACATTACCCACTTTTTATTATATGAGCTGATAAAGCCAATGGTTCAAATTCATGGCACATAAGTAAATATACCTAGTCAAACCACTATTTTCACATACGCTATCTCAAACTTAGAAAGAGAGGGTTTTAAACTATATGTTACATAGTCTAATTAAAAATATTATATTAAATACTATATATATATATATATATATTACACTTTATTAAAATCACATTATTAATTTTAAAATTATATTTAAATAGTTTGCTTTAATTTTAGAATTAGTAGTGCGATTTCCATTTTCAAATATAAATTTAAACATTCAAATTAAAACATATTAGAATATAAATTTATATTTGATATTAACAATATTAATATCGGTAATGTTGCTACCAAATTCACCGAGTCATCTTGCATTATCTTAAATTCACGGAAAGTGCTTTAAAGCTCATTTTAAGGGCTTTTTAAGTTATGCACATTTTCACACTCAAATGCATGTGTGCTTTAAATATGTAATTATCATATGAAATGAATAGTATAAAGAAATGTTTTAAAATGTAGGTTTGAAAAAAAAAAACTAATAACGATCGTATGAAATGAATAATAATTTAGTTTAAGAAAATTTAGGGGTTTCAGTTTCAGTTGAAAGTCCTGTTAGGTTTCAGTTTCAGTAGGTTTATTGGTTAGGTTTCAGTTTCAGTTGATGGCTGAGGTTTACGCTCCAGATTAATTACGATTTCAGGTTTCAGTTTCAGTTGATGGCTGAGGTTTACGCTCCAGATTAATTACGATCTCTAAGTCCACAGGCCTATGTTGCCTACCTGCGGACATTGATTAAACGTTTGAAACACCTATTTAAAGAGTTAAATCGAAACTACGGTAATGCATGTGGGACATATAGAAAATGAATATTCTTGAAATATCCATGTGCATTTGGGTGATTTGCGTGTCCGCGTCCTGTTCGTGGCCAGGCTGAAGACTGTCAAAACCCCCAAGCAGCAAAGATGGGGAGATGCTGCCATATACACGACCACAGACTGATCAACTGGGTCAGGTACAGTGCCTGGATGAAGTATGCAAGGTGCTCCTCGAACGTGCGATTTCTTCGTTTCGGACAGTCCTGGGTGAGAATGGATGGGACTCCAACCACAGTTGAGCAATCTCACAGAGGCGTGGCTCTGTCTGGAGTCTTAAAAGGCCTGCCCAAAGTTGATCTCTCCTTTTGGTGTCTGGAACCTGACCTCCATGGTAGGCAAGTACGTGGTGTTAATGTCCCAGGGATGATAAATGTTCTCATTGTCTCCATGTACACGCTTTTGGAAGCTCGCATCGGGAAAAACTCTGTCCATTACAACAGTCAAGGTCGCACGGAAAACGTTTATGGAGGCTCCACAAGACTTTGTTGGTGTGTGGTGAAGATGTTGTTGGCACAGGGATGGTCGGTTTGTGGAGTTCGGTATATAGTCCAAGTTTGTTGAAGATGACATGGGAGATAAGGCGGGCATTACTCACTTGCAGGCATAGCTTCAAAACACGAACACGAACACGAACACAGCATTCAATTTTTTGAACACGAACACGGAACACGGAAATGAACACGGATAAACACGGGTGAAAACACGAATATTCTCTAGAATATTCTACTTATCACTCCATCTCATCTAGAAGCTCCTCATTAGCAGGATCATCATCTTCGTCTTCATCCTCTTCTTCCATAACTTCAATATCAGCATCAGTAATTTGAGGAATACTTCCTGTCTGGCTCAATCCCACAAACTTATCATAGGAAGTGTGGCTCCCTATCAACTTGGTATTACTGGCCACAAATACCAAGTCTGCAATCCGGCTCACTGCTAAGCAATTCCTCTTCTTTGAAGCGATGTGCCCAAAAATGCTGAACAATCGCTCCACAGATGAGGAAGAACTTGCCTGACTAAGCACTCGAATTGCCAACCTCTGCAAATCTGGACCTGAGTAGCCATTGTCCTCCCACCACTGCACAGAACCCTTTGTTGTACGATCCATCTGAGAGTCCTCGGTGCCAAAACTACCCTCCAAGTTCCTGTATTGGCAAAGCTGATTTTTTATAGTTGACCTTTGCTGATAGTCAGGGAACTGGATCTTCAAGTACATGTTCCAATCTTTGGAAACTTCCCTGGATTTTTCTTGTCCTCGCCCCTGAAACTCTGGATCAAGCATGTATGCCACGGAGTGAAAGGTGCTATGATAAGCCCACCACCTGTTTGAAATCAATTGGTTTAGCTCCTCATACCTAAGATTGTTCTCCTCTTGTTGACGGATGTTCTCGCTCATCTGATCCATCCCCTCGTAGACCTTCCCAATCACAGGCACGTCTCCGTCAACCATCCGTAGCAAATACATCACCCTCCTTGAAACACCCAGCATGTGGTTAACCTCGTTCCAGTATGTATCGTTGAACACAATTCCTCGGCATGCTATCCCAGAATCTGTCCTTGACTCTAGCCTTGCATTGTAAGCGTCGCTCACAAACATTTGTTGTAGCTTTGGCCTCAGCTCCACCAATCTCTCCATCATAAGAAAGTTGAAGGCGAATCGTGTTTCGCTGAACTTCAACACTCGTCGTGAAGAGAAGGATGCCAAAATTGCTACTAGATGCGAATGGTTCCGGAGGAAGCCAACCAGAGTCTTTCCCTTGTCTAGCAGCCCAACCATCCATGGTAGTTTTGCGAAATCCTTGAGAATGTTGTTCAAACAATGAGCTAAGCACGGAGCCCACATAATCCTTGGCTTCCTCGCCTCTAGAAGCCTAGCAGCAGCCTTGTTTGAAGCCTCACCATCCGTGACAATAAGAACAACATTCTCCTCTCCAACAATCTCGATACCTCTCCCATGTCGCAAAAACGTTATCAGCCGTCTTCCCACTAGAAGATATATCAATGGCCTCGAGAAAAGTCGACTGTCCTCTGCTGTATGCAACAAGCCCCATGATATGTCGATTTCTTGTGTCATTCCATGCATCAGCAACAAGAGTAACCCCACAATTCTTCCAACGTGCCTTCACCTTGGCAAGTTGAACTTCAAGATTGGCTTTCTCCACTTGCAACAATTGCTCTCGCAATGCTGTCTCTGTTGGAAGATCGTAGGGAATTCCATGCCTTGCAATCTGCTGCACCATCTCCTTGAAATGGTGAGAACGAGCTTTCACAAATGGTATGTGCTCGTTCCAGAAAAATCGTCCTATAGCCATATCCACTGCTTCCTTCCTTTTTGGATCAAAAGAATCCCGGATTCCTTGCTGTTGTTGCGAAAAAAACCTGGAAATTCCTTCTACAGAATTGCCACTTGGTGTAGAACTCTGGGAAGCAACAAAACTCTCTCTTCCAGTGCTTTGGATGCCTTCGACACGTGTAGAAACTGCTCGTTTCTTGCTTTGGTGTTTTCCAGCCAAAACCTGGTCGTCGATGGTTTTAGCCATCTCCCTAAGCTGTTGTCTCTTCTCTGCTGAGATGATATCACAACTTAAGATTTCATGACCAGCTTCCCCTGTGAGATGTCCCCTCACACGATCCACACCTGAAACTTTGTCTCTCAACGAACACCACTTGCAAGACCAGCGTCGATGCCCACTACGGCAGTTTGTTTGATCACCAAGGATCACTTCTTCCCACCAAACGGATGATGGATGTCGCCCTGTTGAAGTCCTCCTGCTCTGGCTCCCAGATGCCATCACTCAGCTCAACCTCTAAAATCCTACACCTGCTTCTACTCCAATCCACAATCACTCAGTCCAATTGTTGATCCATCCACCTTTCCCTTCATCCAGTGTCCAAATCTTCACAGTTGCATCCCACGACGCAGTAACCAGTCTGGAACCCGCCACACGCACACATGACACAGAATCGTCATGTACACGTACCTTAAACATGGTAAATGTCAAAGCGTACACAGCATAGACATACATACAACATACGACGTATAAGTAATTGGATGTAGATATTTTCATTCTGTTACATATAGATCGAAAATTAAATATATTACTATATACATAAGATATATGCATATACCATGTGTATCACACATGCGTCTGCATATATAGTACTCACTTTGCCTAGCGATCTTCCATAATCCACAGAGTAAGCATAAACACAGTTGTCATAAGACCCTACAAGCATCGTCTGTAGAACAAAGATATACCAATTATATAAATGTAAGTAACTATAAGATTATTTTAATTATATATAAGGCTATGCATAAAGTTATTTAAACAATGATTTGATTGTACCAAATATAAATTATAATAAACAACCTAATATATTTATGAATAGATAAATGTATGTATACTATTTTAAGTGGGACAATCATTATATATATAAAAAATACTTACAGGATATGCATCACTGCTTTTAGTTAAAGCAAGTGAGGAAATCGGCAGATTTCCAAGCTTAGCCGCTCGTACTTAAAGCCTTCAGAAATCGAATATACCTACATAGAATATTCTCAAATTATACCTTCATAACCGTGCACATAAGCATCAAACAAGTGTAATGTATAAATGTACACATATAAATATTAAAACATCATTATAAAATATGCAGAAGTATATTTGCTAATATTGCGTATACATACACACACATACATACAGATATTTGCATACTAGATATAAGTATACATGTATATGTATATACTCGCACGCATAATATAACGATAATTAAGTACATTTATTACGCATACACACCTATACACAAACATAGGCTGAGTCATATACAAAGATGTATAATATACACACACATAAAAGTGTACATATACATACACATGCAATGCATGATACTTGTGTATATGTGATTATTACCTTAATTAATCCGGCTTTTGAAGCAGAATAGAGTGTAATAAACTCAGAAGCATTCTCATCTGAAACATTCTAAAATCCCACACCCTACTACTGCTCTAATCCACAATTGCTCAGCCTCTAAAATCCCACACCCTGCTCCTGTTCCAATCCACAATCGGTCATGCCCTGCGCCTAAAAAAATTTTGAAAAACTCAAAATTTTAGAATCACGCCGTCAATAACACAATCTCAACGCCAAGCAACTAAGAATCACAACAATCTACAAAGATGCAGTGCCAAGCAGCTAAGAATTATGGCAGAAGCAATCCAAAGAGAAAATTTGGGAGAGAAAATCTACAAACCTGGAGACAATGATCAGAAATTTTTTGCAGTGAAATCAGGTGGTTGAGCGCCATTCCTCCCACTCCAGCGCTAGAATCCTAGAGAGGGCATCAAGACAAGAAAATATCAAAGTGCAAAATGCTCACGTGAACCACGTGAGCTATTGTTTTAGAACACGGCGTGGTCACACGGTATTTGACCGTGTTTCAACTGTGTTTGGAGCCGTGTTTTGGAGCATTGACCGAGTCAATGAACACGGCCCGTGTTAACACGGCTGGGGGCCGTGTTCGTGTCACCACGCCAACACGCCGTGGTGCACGGCGTGTTTTGAAGCACTGCTTGCAGGTCCAATGGAGTCCATTTCGGACAGCTTAAATAAATGGGCCAAGGCATGGCTGGAAGTATATTTCTAATATATCATTTGATTATGTAGCTTGTGCTCTTAAATACTCAGAAAACATATCACAAGTGTGTGCAAATCTGTAATCCTTATTAGTTTTACATTAAACTGTATACAGGAAAATTAGAGAACGCATTTAAGCAGACGTTCGGTGCAGATGCCTCATATGCGTGCCCTGTTGTATACATTTCACACATAAGATTGCATTTTGTAGTGGTAGTTCTTTGACATACACCTCACCTCTCTTGTCTCTTGTCTCTCTCACTCACTCAATCATTATAATCATTAAGTATATATGTTGTATAATTGTTGCAGCTGGTTATACCTGTGGAGAAGCTGAGGAGCAGGAATCCATGGAGCAAGCCTGAGAGACCCACCGAGAAGTATATACAGAGGATAATCATGAGTTTAATTCATGGGGTTTCATGTTAACTATATAAAATACAAATTTATCTATTGTTAAATTAATAAATAATGTTAAATCGCCATAACATTTAGGAGAAAAAACACCAGCGATTAAATATACCGAATGAATGTGAAAGGAATTGAACACAAAATTTCAAGTGAAATAATAATGTCATAACAAACACCAGCGGACGGAACGTTCTTGAGTTTGTGTCATTCACTTCGACAAGTAATATTTAAATTAAGAAATTTTACATCAACATAAAAACAAGCATTTCAAATAAGAATCTATCTAAATAAATTGTGAAGATTAATTACAAATACTAATTAATTTACACTAATAAAATTAGTGTTCAAATATTCTAGTGTATTTCCTTAGAATTTAAAAAATCGACGTCTTTATATCTTTTTAAAAACTTTATATATTATAACATAAGTATCCTAAAGTTTATTAATGAAATTTATTATAGCTTATCAATGTTTATATAAACCATGTAATTTAAAATGTTAAACTTTCTTAAATGATAGATTATAGAAATCATTAATAAAAATAACAGTTTTATATCTTCTTGTAAATATATATATGTTTAAAACAATTACCCCAAATTTATAATTTGAATTTATATCTAATTATATATTCATCAAATTTATTGTAGAATTTTATTGTATAAATTTATAATTTTAAATTTTAAACTTTCAAAATCAATTTAATTAAAAACTAAAAAAATAGATTACACACGATAAATTTTAAAGTTCATTAATTAATAACTTATGAATATATATGGTACATACATTAAATATGCATAGGTGTAAAAGCTTATGTTTATTACCATATTAATTAAGAGACTATTAATTTAATAAAAGAAAATTCTAAGATGAGTTCAATTTCAATTATGAATATTGTAAATAAAAAGCAAGGTTATGTTTTTCATATATTTTAAATTTTATTTTATTTTTACATTTGAGAGAGTAAAAATTCTCAAAAATTACTCTCTTATAATTTTTATTTAAAATAAGGATGTTATGTTATTGTATATGCAAGTATATAAAAAGATACTTTACTCTCATGAATCGTTTTGTACTTTCTATATCCTTTAAACTTTTATGGTGTTTAGCATTAAAAACTTAAAAAATAACATAAAAATTTGATGTTTATCTTGTAATTCATGTTATTGACTGCAAAATAAAGCCACCTCATTATGTAATATATTAATTAAGTGTTAATTTCATTTTAATTTAAATTATTATAGTTCACATGTAAGTGTGAAATTTTGATGTTTTAATTTAATAATTTATATTCGATTTGGTTTAAATTTCATCTAAAATAAGAAGATAACTAGAATATTATATTAATACATTATGATATATCTTACCTTAATTAAAGAATTTAAATTTTATTATAACTTTAAAGTAATCCCTAAACCTTAAAAAGACCTAGACAAAATCATGTCTTAACCTTACTAAGAAGACATGCCTTACACATACCTTTATGATATAACTAAGACATCGTGACTTACATACTGAGGAATTAGCTTCATCTAAGAATACAACCCCTTTATGGCAACAAAGAGTACCCTGACCTATGACTAATCCTTAAGGATTTGAGTGGTTAGGGTATACCTTAGACCTAGGATTAATACTTAATAAAGACACAAGTGTGCGTCATAGGCAAACATGAATATTATGTTAAATAAACTCCCTAAGGTTAGGTTTGAATAACCTTAAGTACACAACCTCATGAGTGCGTTACAAAAAAGGTTATTACTAATGAATTTAAGTTGTTTGACCCCTAGATCCTAAAGAAAACATCCCTTAGCCAAGTGTGCCAATAAGCACACCTACTTGCTATAGTATTCAATCCCAAAGGATGTTACCCATGTGCCATATACCTTAGTATCACATCTTTATATGACATTGTTTTCTAAAATGTAAGTTATCTCGCCATAGCCCCTTAAATTCAAGAGTTAGACATAGTGCCACGAATGTCGTTCACAAATGTCAACTTTAAAACATAAATGTAAACCCTCAGGAACTTGGTAAAGATAACATGTTAGTGTAAATCCCATGTCCACAGTTGGACAAGGACACGGATGTGTCTTGTTTAGTTGTGAGTAATACTTTTAGCTTGATGTGGTGGAGGCTACAAATATGCTTCAGCCTCTAACCTTTAGAACATGCACTCCAATAAGACTTCTTAAGCATGGATTTACCAACGTTAAAAGTACTAGGGTACTTTGAAGGTGGGATGTACTTTTATCGTCTGAAAGTTAAGGTGGCACAACAAAGGGTTGTGCCTTGATGACACAAGTTAAACCTAAAAGAATAACAAGCTTAATTATGAACCTAAGAATTCTCATTATATATCTTATTTAATGTATGTGATAAAGTCCCTCCTTCTCTTGTTTTCTTATTTTATAAAGTGGGCTAACATAGAATATTATTTTACTTACCTAACAACCCATCGACCTTTAAACCCTAACCCAAAGGGTTTAAGGGGTTAGTGCAACCCTACCTATATCTGACATACCAAACTCATCCAAACTAACCAATAACCCAATTGGGACACAAAATAAGGGCAAAAGTTTTTTAAATGGAATTGCTATTTTCGCCTAACAAATACCTAACGACACCCAATTGAACTATTATAAAATACTTAAGTGCACTAAGTGAGCCTATTTTCTTAGCACCCAGAGCTTGGCAACATAATTTAATATGTAACAATAGTCATATCTAAAGTACAGAGAAGTCATAGTAAAAACTATGCCACTTCTAACAACCAAGCATTCAAAGTTTCAGCAATGGTGGATGTCAAATGACCAAAATATTAACATTGAAATAAATAATTACCCAATATTCAGGTGATGACTTTCTAATCCACTCAACTGCAAAAGCAACTTGAAATATAATCTCTTCTATTGTTTCTCTAATGCCACTTCATTTGGAACTCTTTTTTCTTTCTAAAGCAAATTTAATAGCTCTACACTTTTTAAATTCCTTTCTAAAATTCTCTATAAGATGACTGAAGCAATATTCAAAAATAGCATTAACACCTTCCATAACTCAATTCTATTTGTCTAAGATGAATATCAAGTGAACAAGTATATCCCTTGTCAAATTGTTCTTGAGGCTCTGGAGAAACCACTTCCAATTGTCATCATTTTCATTGCTAATCACCCCAAAAGCAATGGAAAATAATGAGTCATTTGCATCAACACTTGTAATTGTCAACAAAATGCCCTTGTATTTGCCTCTCATCCACAACAATCAACTTTCAAAAGTAGCATGAGGAAAAATCTCAAAAATCATTCATCATTGTTCCTTTGTATGTTTATATATCCATAATTGTTTTCCACAACCTTGTTACAAAAGCTTTCAAGCTTTGAATAGGCATCATCATAGTCACCATGAATATCAGTAAGCTATTGTATAAAACACATACACACATGTATCTTGTCTCACATCTGGCCACCAGATCCTTGGGACAATAGCTCATTTGGTCCTTAATTTTGGGAATGTACTAGCAAGCCAACTAGAATCCACTTCCTTGTTAGTAAAATGATTCACTCCACCACAAATGTGTGGAGTGACAACTGTTTTGATTACAAACTCTTTTCTCCTAGCCACAATATAGGCATGAAGCCTCCACAAGCAAGAAGGCTCCTTGCATTTCACTATGTATCACTATGAGTTCGATTTTACAGTAGAGATCTTGATACGGGATACAAGACAATACTCTTTCATTGCTTCCTTAAGAGCAATAACCAATTCAAACTAAACACCAATCTAAAACACTATTTTCTATTAATCTTGATCAGTAAATTAGTTCTAATCTAAAATTTAAGCACCGCTTCAATTTCCCTCACCACCTTAATTTTTTTGAGTTACCCAAAACTAGAGTTTTCCCTGGTTTCTAGATTAGTTAGTAGTATGTGATGATTAAGGATAGATATTGGGAATTTTTGAAATTATAGGGATAAATTGGGACATTTTAATGAAATAAAATCAATAATTACCTAACATAATACATTACTAACATATTTTAGTTTTTCAATTATTGTCATTGCTTAAATAAATTTTAAATTCTTAATTAAAGTAAGATATATCATAATGCATTGCTATGATATTCTAATTTTTTTATAGTTTAATGAAATTTAAACCGAATGAAATATAAACCATTTAATTAAAACATCAAAATTTCACATTTACATGTGAACTTTCATAATTTATAACAAATTAAAATGAAATTAATACTTAACTAATATATTACATAGTGAGGTGGCTTATTTTGGAGTCAATAACATGAATTACAAGATAAACATTAATTTCTTATGTTATTTTTTAATAAAATTTTAGTTTTTAGTGTTAAACATCATAAAAGTTTAAAGGATATATAAAGTACAAAATTATTGAGTAAATTTTTTTATATATACTTGCACATACAATAACATAACATCCTTATTTTAAATAAAAATTATAAGAGAGTAATTTTTGAGAATTTTTACTCTCTCGAATGTAAAAATAAAATAAAATTTAAAATATATGAAAAACATAACCTTGCTTTTTATTTACAATATTCATAATTGAAATTGAACTCGTCTTAGAATTTTCTTTTATTAAATTAATAGTCTCTTGATTAATATGGTAATATATGCATATTTAAATTTATGTACCACATATATTCATAATTTCTTAATTAATGAACTTTAAAATTTATAGTGTGTAATCTATTTTTCTAGTTTTAATTAAATTGATTTTGAAAGTTTAAAATTTAAAATTATAAATTTATACAGTAATTTTGATGAATATCTAATTAGATATAAATTCAAATTATAAATTTGGGGTAATTGTTTTAAACATATATAAATTTACAAGAAGATATAAAACTGTTATTTTTATTAATGATTTCTATAATCTATCATTTAAGAAAGTTTAACATTTTAATTACATGGTTTATATATATATACTTTGATAAGCTATAATAAATTTCATTAATAAACTTTAGGATACTTATGTTATAATATATAAAGTTTTTAAAAAGATATAAAGACGTCAATTTTTTTAAATTCTAAGGAAATACACTAGAATATTTGAACACTAATTTTATTAGTGTAAATTAATTAGTATTTGTAATTAATCTTCATAATTTATTCAGATAGATTCTTATTTGAAATGCTTGTTTTTATGTTGATGTAAAATTTCTTAATTTAAATATTACTTGTACTAAATGAATTACACAAACTCAAGAAGGTTCCGTCCGCTGGTGTTTGTTATGACATTATTATTTCACTTGAAATTTTGTGTTCAATTCCTTTCACATTCATTCGGTATATTTAATCGCTGGTGTTTTTTTTCCTAAATGTTATGGCGATTTAACATTTATTAATTTAACAATAGATAAATTTGTATTTTATATAGTTAACATGAAACCCCATGAATTAAACTCATGATTATCCACTGTATATACTTCTCTGTGGGTCTCTCAGGCTTGCTCCATGGATTCACTGCTCCTCAGCTTCTCCACAGGTATAAGTTATAACCAGCTGCAACAATTATACAACATATATACTTAATGATTATAATGATTGAGTGAGTGAGAGAGACAAGAGAGGTGAGGTGTATGTCAAAGAACTACCACTACAAAATGCAATCTTATGTGTGGAAATGTATACAACAGGGCACACATATGAGGCATCTGCATCGAACGTCTGCTTAAATGCGTTCTCTAATTTTCCTGTATACAGTTTAATGTAAAACTAATAAGGATTACAGATTTGCACACACTTGTGATATGTTTTCTGAGTATTTAAGAGCACAAGCTACATAATCAAATGATATATTAGAAATATACTTCCAGCCATGCCTTGGCCCATTTATTTAAGCTGTCCGAAATGGACTCCATTGGACCTGCAAGTGAGTAATGCCCGCCTTATCTCCCATGTCATCTTCAACAAACTTGGACTGTATACCGAACTCCATAAACCGACCATCCCTGTGCCAACAACATCTTCACCACACACCAACAAAGTCTTGTGGAGCCTCCATAAACGTTTCCGTGCGACCTTGACTGTTGTAATGGACAGAGTTTTTCCCGATGCGAGCTTCCAAAAGCGTGTGCATGGAGACAATGAGAACATTTATCATCCCTGGGACATTAACACCACGTACTTGCCTGCCATGGAGCTCAGGTTCCAGACACCAAAAGGAGAGATCAACTTTGGGCAGGCCTTTTAAGACTCCAGACAGAGCCACGCCTCTGTGAGATTGCTCAACTGTGGTTGGAGTCCCATCCATTCTCACCCAGGACTGTCCGAAACGAAGAAATCGGACGTTCGAGGAGCACCTTGCATACTTCATCCAGGCACTGTACTTGACCCAGTCGATCAGTCTGTTGTCGTGTACATGGCAGCATCTCCCCATCTTTGCTACACAAGCCTCCACTGCTTGGGGGTTTTGACAGTCTTCAGCCTGGCCACGAGCAGGATGCGGACACGCAAATCACCCAAATGCACATGGATATTTCAAGAATATTCATTTTCTACATGTTCCACATGCATTACCGTAGTTTCGGTTTGACTCTTTAAATAGGTGTTTCAAACGCTTAATCAATGTCCACAGGTAGGCAACATAGGCCTGTGGACTTAGAGATCGTAATTAATCTGGAGCGTATACCTCAGCCATAAACTGAAACTGAAACCTGAAATCGTAATTAATCTGGAGCGGTAAACCTCAACCATCAACTGAAACTGAAACCTAATAGGACCTTGAACCCCTAAATTTTTTAAAACTAAATTCATCACTTAAAAACTAAATTTAAGTGAATAAACTGAAACTGAAACCTGAAATCGTAATTAATCTGGAGCGGTAAATCTCAACCATCAACTGAAACTGAAACCTAATAGGACCTTGAACCCCTAAATTTTTTAAAACTAAATTCATCACTTAAAAACTAAATTCATCACTTAAATTTAACTGAAACCTAACAGGACCTTCAACTGAAACTGAAACCCCTAAATTTTCTTAAACTAAATTATTATTCATGTCATATGATCGTTATTATTACTTAAATATAATACAATATGTTTAAAGCGTACGTGTATATTTATATTTGACTTTGAAAATCTACCCCTAGTTTTTTTGTTTCAAACCTATATTTTAAAACATTTCTTTATACTATTCGTTTCATATGATAATTATTATTTTCTAAATAAATATAATACAACGTTCTTAAAGCACACATGCATTTGAGTGTGAAAATTTGCATAACTTAAAAAGCCCTTCAAATGAGTTTTAAGGCACTTTCCGTGAATTTAAGATAATGCAAGATAACGACGGTGACTCAGTGAATTTGGTCACAACATTACCGATATTAGTATTGTCAATGTCAAATATAAATTTATAAATTCTGATATGTTTTAATTTGAATGTTTAGATTTATATTTGAAAATGAAAATTGATTCTAAAATTAAAAGCAATTAAATATAATTTTAAAATTAATTTTTTAATAGTGTAATATATATAGTATTTAATATACTATATGTTATTATTTAATATGTAACATAAAGTTTAAAAAAAAAAATATACACTCTCTTTCTAATTTTGAGATACCATATGTGAAATTAGTGGTTCGATTAAATTAGTATATGATTTGAACCATTGGCCTTATCAGCCCATATACTAAAAAGTGTATTACTATTTAAAGTTTGAAACTAAAATCAAATTTAGGATATAATATTTTATAATATATTATTAATATATTTTATGAAATAAAATCAATAATTACCTTAAACATAACATATTACTAACATATTTTAGTTTTTTAATTATTACCATTGCTTAAATAAAGTTTAAAGTTATAATGAAATTTAAATAATTGAATTGAAGTAAGATATATCATAACGTATTATTATTGTCATCGCATTATCCCTCTCCCGTTAACCATGAAGACTAAGAAATAATTGATGTTATGAGAAATTTTAACAGAAAGGGCCAACATGTGGTAATATATGGATGTCAAGTGGTCATTCGGCGTTATGTGACATTAAGTTTACCATTAAGAGTCTGACTTAAATGCCTAAATACACATGAGACTTAAGGTTCTACCTTAAGTCCCTTACAAATTAAGATACATAATGTATAATAAAAATTGAGCAAGTATAGTTTGTAGTGAAGCATATGTAATTAGTGACATACGCATACAATATTAAATTATAGAATAAACTAGAGTACAATAGAGTAGAGTAGACTTTAAACATATGAGAATTGTCAGAGTTTTTACATGAAGTGACTTACCAAATACCAACCATGGAATCCCTCTCTGGAACCCCCATGATATCTGGTAAAGTATCCGTGTTAGGAACCCATCTCTTAAGAACTCACATCCCTAGTTGGCCAAGTTCACGGTCAAGGCTCACCTTGTGAGTCAGGATTTGTGGGCTAGCTGAGTTGCAAGTATTGTTCCTAATTTGGCGTGGATGAGGCAACTGAAGCAAGGCCTCATCCACTAGTCTTGCGAAACATTAAGTCGGTCAATTCTTTCCAGGCTTATAAGCAGGTTGACAAACTAAAGAATTACTAACTCCTTAGACATGACGTAACCGGTCACAAGGGCGAAATTCTATTAACGATAAGGGTAAGCTAACCCAAAGGTGGGACGTACCCCTGTTGTGTAAAAGTTAGGGCAGCACAACAAACGGTTGTGCCTTGATGACACAAGCTTAACTTACACCAATAAGAGAATAACGAGCTCTCTTTTGAACCTAAAAACTCTCACTACATATACTCTACAATATTTATGTGACAGAGCCATTCCTGCCCCCTCGTTTTCTTAAATAAGTAAGTGGGTTGGCACAGAATGCCAACCCTTAATGAAATGAGATGACCTAAACCTACTAACCCTAAACCTAACCCCTAGGGGAGGGTTAAGGGTGTTCCTAACCCTTTTGACAAGCTATACTCTTTTAAGGAAACCTAACTAGAACGTCAAATCGAGTAGAGTTTTCTAAAAGGTAAGTGCTACCTTCGCCTATAATTTCTTGAGATATCTAGTGACAATTGGCCAAACTACCCCTAAACACTTAATTGCATTAAGCGAGGCTATTTCTCATTACAGCTAGGGTTTGTTATATAATTCAGTAAGTAACAACAGTCAACCTTTAAAGTAAAGGGTTGAGTAAATCCGGCTCTTGATCCGCATGCAACCACACCGCTACTCGACTGATGCACAAAAGGTTGGCCTTTTGGCATCCTTACTAATTAGATCTCCACGGGCTTGGGTTGCCCCCTTGCTGGAGCATGACGACCCATTGATGAAAGACTTTGAAGGTTTTGTGGCTACCATTAAAACCTGCTTTGGAAATCCTGATAAGTACCGTTCCGCATGCACGAAGTTACGAAAGCTCACACAAGGATCCCGACCAGCTTCCGTCTATGCATCCGAATTTCAGCAACTTTGCACGAACATTCCATGGGACGAGACTACATTGATCAAACACTTCCATTTTGGGTTGAGGGATGACATGAAGGACCTTCTCCTTACGTTACCGGATGCCCAAACATTAGCGAAGATCATGCAACAGGCCGTAACCTACGACAACCGTTTGTTTGAACGTCATCAAAAAAGATCCCGTCAGCAGTTCATGCAAGCCAATCCTGCAGCTGTGGTACATGTTCCTCCAACACCTTTTGGAGTAGTTCCTTTGGAGGTTGAAAAATCCAAATGTGGTCACTTTCCGCTGCTAAGAAGCAACGTTGCCGCAGTGAGAACCTATGCTTGTATTGTGGTGAAGCATGACACAAGGTGGCAGAATGTCCTATTAAAGTCAGGAAGTTCAAGACGCGTGAAGTTGAAGTTGAAGTTTAGTCAGAAAACTTCAATGTCCACTTCGTCTAAGAGCCGAGAAGTTGGATGTAGGTGCATGCTCCATTGGTGTGCTGCTCATACCATTCCATCACTCAAGTTTCCTATACACATTCGTCTCAATAATCGAAAGCTCAAGGAGTTTGCCTTGTTAGACACTGGTGCAAATGCATGCTTCATAGATGACACTTTTGCAACTCAGCATGGTATTTCAGTGGTGAAGTTGAAGCGTGCAGTTCCTGTAGAGGTGGCCAATGGTCGTCTGATTGCTTTTGACGCAGTTACCCATGCTACCACACCTCTCTTTTGCAGTCATGGCGCATTCAATTGTTCGATTTCCTTCAACTTGATCAAGACCCGGTCGACTCCCATCATTTTGGGCATGCCATGGTTCGTGGTTGCAAATTCTCAGATCGACTGGAGATCTAAGACGCTCACGTTTTCCCTTTGGTAGCTAGGAGTAATCCTGTACCTTCCTGCGTGCAGAATACATCCTTAGTGTTTGAGGCAGTACAAGCTACAGGATTGACCGTGCCTGTTCCTGTATTAGTGTTGAAGACTCCTCCTCGACAGGTTGCACCTCATGTCAGTTCCTCAGCACATCCACAAACTTTCTCCACTCCTGTAAGTTCACGGATTCTTGTACAAGGTTCTTCCAATCCTGTATCAGTGTCGAAGGTTCCTCCTCAACAGGATCCACCTCTTGTTGGTTCGTCAGCACACTCGCAGGCTCTCCTCACTCTTGTGCATTCACAGACTTCTGTACAGGATTCTTCCAATCCTTTACACTTATCAACATCCACACAAGTTTTTTCCAATCCTACTTCTTTTTGTTACTCTGCTTCTGTTCCACCCCCCAAGATCCTTCCTCTTTTTCAGTCATAGCTCCCTCCTTCTCCTCTCCAAGTTTTTACCACTACCATGCATGAACTTGCCACTAATCCTGCTTCTTTTCATCTTTTTGCCTTCCAAGTAACTCTTATGTCCTCTTCTACCTTTCCTGTATCTGACTCCCTTATTTTTCAATCTCCTTCTCCTGCTCCTTCTCCTTCTCCTCTTTCTTCCCTACCATCCAAGTATCACTCCTTTCAGGAAGTTTTTGACAAGCACAAGGCTGCAGTTCTTCCTGTTCACAGGTCCTACAACTGTCCTATCGATCTTGCGAAAGGAAAGACTCCACCGTTTGGACCGATTTATGCACTGTCACCTACAAAATTAGAGGTTCTTCGCCAGTACATCGAGGACAACTTGGCATTCAGCTTCATTCATCACTTAAAGTCCCTTGCAGGAGCACCTATCTTCTTTGTCAAGAAAAAAGATGGGAGTTTACATTTGGTTGTGGACTACAGGGGTTTGAATCAAGTCACCATTCGGAATCGGTACCTGTTGCCATTGATCCCGTAACTTCTCGATCGGCTGCGAGGAGCAAAGGTGTTCATGAAGATCGACTTATGAGGGGGCCTACAATCTTGTATGGATTCATCCAGGCGATGAGTGGAAAACTGCATTTCGTATAAGGTATGAACACTTCAAGTACACGATAATGCCTTTCGGACTTACCAATGCCCCAGCCGTGTTGCAACACATGGTGAACGACATCTTTTGTGACTTCTTGGACCAGTTTGTGGTGATTTATCTTGATGACATTTTGATTTTCTTCAAGGACTAGGCGGCACATAACAAGCATGTACGATTAGTTTTACAGCGGCTTCTGAGCATGGCCTGTATGCAAAGTTGGAGAAGTGTTTTTTTGACAGGGATTCTGTGGAGTTCTTGGGCTACATCGTCTCTCCTGTTGGCGTTTCCATGGACATGCACAAGGTGAAGACCATCGTGGAGTGGGAGAGGCCTAAGTCTGTACAAGACGTACAATGTTTCCTTGGCTTTGCAAACTTCTACAGGCGGTTTATACAAGACTTCTCCAAGCGTGTATGTTAAACAGGAAAAGGCTCTCTGCCTCACCTTTTCCTATTTAACATGTTTCCTTCACACAGACAGGAAACCTTTCATACAACGTACAGGAAAGGCTACACCCTTTCCTTCCTCAACTCTCAATATATCTGTATATATATCAGACTTCTCCCAGTGCCACTATGACTGGTCTCCAAAGTCAAGGGCAAGAACGGATTTTGGCTATTGCCTTGTTAGATCCATTCATTGAGAGTAGACATACACACACAAGATTCTCTAATATGCACCTTTCATTACTAACATGAATACAAAAGACAAAGTGTAGAGAACCTTTATCTCCTGCTAGAACTTCAAATGGAGACCCTTCTCTGTTAGAACTTCTTGTGGAGACCCTTCTGGAGACCTTCTCCTTGCCCTAACTACCCTTAACTACCCTTCCTCTCGCCACGTCATCCTTTTCCTTTACGAGATTTCCTTTTCCTTTTCTTTTCCTTTTCCTTACTCACCTTTTCCTCTCGTAAGGATTTTCCTCCTTCACAACCTTTCTTTCCTTTTCCTTACTCACCTTTTCCTCTCGGTACTTCACAGCCTTTCTTTCCTTCCATGCTTACTACAGAACTTCCTACCCTTATTCTCTTACAGTAGGATGTCCTATGCTCCTAATATTTTACCTTTAACACTGCCCCCTCCTTATTTGTTGCTGTGTCCTCACGGCAACTATCCTATTCCTTCCTTTGGATGTTTATCTTCATGGTACTGTGGATTCTCTCCTTTATACTTCCAAAAGTTGTTCTTCACTTTCCTAAGTTCTTGGTTGGAAGTTGATACCTTAAGTTGCAGCACTTGCTTTCCTGCATCTTGTTCCTTAGGATCAGGATTTGCTTTCTTTCCTGTTCCTGAATAGTTTTTCCTTCTGTTCCTTTGGCTTCTTTTCTGTGTTTATATTCACTTGCTTTAAAGGATCTGTGGTATACACATATGTATACTCTGAAGGTTGTTCCTGCAAATCAATCTTATACAGGATTGCCTTATAAAACTTTTCCTGTAATCAGGTTGTCGTTTTCCTTCTGCTGAACAGTTTTCTTTCCTTTCAGCACTACGTGAAGGTCAATATTGTTAAGACCTTTAATTAGGATATGCTTTCAGGATTTCTACTTCTTCTGATCATCTACCCATTAAACCAATCATATCCTTCTAGGTCGGATTTCCTTTTTAACATACCTTTTAGTATGATTAAGATCATTAGTTTTCCTTCTCCTTCTTTACCATCATCTTTCCTGTTCTTCCATTCTGAATAACCTTATCAGACTTAATCCATAGTCTGGCTAAGAACATAGTATAAACAATATCCTTTTCTTCTTTTTGTAGGACAAGCAAGGATATCCTATATTTGAATCCTTTTACTGTGATAGTGACTCCTCTCATTATGCTTAATGACCTTACACTTCGTTGCTCAGCCATTTTAAGGTTAAATGGAGCAGGTTGGATTGGTCCTAAACCCATCCTTTTACATTCACCTTCTTCAATAAAATTCACACCTGAACCTCCATCTATTAACACTCTTTTAACTTATTTCTTCCCACATATACTGTGATGCAAGGAACTTGTCCATCATAATCACCTTCATACAGTACTTCCTTATCCATTTTACAAACTGTATATCCTTCACTGAAGGTGTGTTTGCTGAACTAACTTAATGCATTTAATATTGGTTTCTTATATAAGGAGCTACCTTTATCAACTGTCCAAGCGTAATCTTTATCTCCTGATTTATAGCTTGGTGATACATGGAGTCCATTGTTTTATCATGTAATGGTAATAATGAAAAACTTTGTTCACCTTTATCTATATCACCTTTGTTTATACCTTCTGATTCGTTATCAGTCTGACCTTTCTGGTCAGAATCCTGCTCCTGCTTGCTTACATTTTCCTGTAACAAGCTCTCCTTCTTGTTAGGATAGTAACTACCTCACCTTCTCCATAACAAGAGGATTCCTTCTTCTTCTCTTGAAGAGCTATAACTGCCCTTGCAACGGGTGGATACTCATCCTTTTCCTCCTCTATTTGAATAAGCCGTGTTGTAGGCTGCACATTAGTCGTTCTGGTGGAAGTAGGAGGTTGTACTTCCGCCTAGGACATTCCCTAGAATATGTCCTGTTTCACCACATGTATAACAAACCTGGGAAGGAAAATTCCTACCCTGTCCTTGTTTATCATTTCCTTGTTTATAGGAATCATTTCTGCCTCTTTGACCTTGATATGGTCTTTCCTCTCCTCTATATTGCCTATCATTTCTTTCAGGATAAGGTCTATCATTCTGCCACACCTTATATGGACCATTTCTTCCTGCATAATACTTTCCTCTCTAATTTCGTAAGGATTATCATTCCTTCGGTCATAATATCCAGTTCCTATTCTGATAAGGAACTTCATTCCTTCTGCCATATATATATTGTTCCTGTTCTCATAAGGAAAGCATTATCATTCCTATCATTCCCACGATTCCTATTAGGTGGGAACCTTCTAGGAGGTGGACGTTCATCCATTCTCCTTTCTCTCTCTATACTAGCCACATTCTGATTTAGGAAATGTTGCAGTTTCTAGCACATGTCCTTCCTTTCCGCAGATTTGGCATGTAGGCAATTGCAGCCTACATTCCTCACCGTATGGACCGGATTGTTACATTTAGTACACCATACTTTTTCCTTTAACTCCTCTTTAACTGTCATTCCTTTTAAAGTTTTCATCATTTGAGCCAATGCTTTCTCATCTATAGGATATTTTCGAACTTTTACTACATCAGCTTCCTCTTCCTCTTCATCAGAGGATTCTTCCTTTCTTCCATATACTTTCAGCTTTCCTTCTGCAATCTTTTCTATCTGCCTTCTCTTCTTCTCATATATTTTTAATTGATTAATGAGATCCTCTCTATCCTTTTCATTGATAGTAAGTGCTAGATCTCTATATGGTTTTAGCAACCCTTGCTTATACCATTGCAATAAGGCATCCATCTTCACATATGCCTTACACTTTTTCTCATGTTTCTTAAAACGGTGTGTATATTCATCTATCTTTTCTGTTTTGCCTTGAAGGATAGTCCTTAACTTCTCTAAATGTTCCTCCGGCAATTCCTCCTTTCTGAAATATTCCTTAAATGCATCAGTAACCTTCTGATAATTCTCTCTGACTTCCTTTTCTAAATCATAATACCATCAGAGGCATTTCCTTTCAATGTATGTGGAAATATAAGCAGCCTTTCTGCATCCGTCACCTTATACAGTTTTACTACCTCTTCAAACTGTTGTAAGTGCCTTTTCGGATTTTCCTTCTTTCCTGCAGAGAATGTGGGATACATCACCGTACCCCCAAACATTCCCGGGAAAAGTGCCATATTTGTAATAATCCTTTGCTCTGGTGTATTTCCTCTTACACCTTCCTCCCTTCCTCTTCGGGAGTTCTCAGGAGATCCTTCTCCTTGCAATCTCGGTATATGAACAGGCACTCCTCCTCTCACTGTTTCCTCTAAACCAGCTGTTTGATACTGCCTCCAATTCTCTGGATCAGCCTCAGATTTCTGTATTGTTTCTGCAATATCCTCTACTATCTTGCCAAGGATATTTTGACGTCTATTTTCGTCAGTTTCAGGTTGCTGTTGGGCAGCCACTCTATTGGCCTGCCTTTGGTTCCTCTGATCAGCTAAGGCTGGATCAGGACGATGGTTCCTCCACGGTTCCATTCATTCCTTCTCCTTTACACATCGGCTCTACACCTTCCGAGCCTTTTTCAGAATGAGATTTCTATCTTTTTAGCCTCTTTTCTCAATGAATGCTAACACTGCAATGGCGAAATCCCTCCGTGGTCGCCAATTGTTAAACAGGAAAAGGGCTCTCTGCCTCACCTTTTCCTATTTAACCTGTTTCCTTCACAGACAGGAAACCTTTCATACAACGTACAGGAAAGGCTACACCCTTTCCTTTCTCAACTCTCAATATATCTGTATATATATCAGACTTCTCCCAGTGCCACTATGACTGGTCTCCAAAGTCAAGGGCAAGAACGGATTTTGGCTATTGCCTTGTTAGATCCATTCATTGAGAGTAACATACACACACACAAGATTCTCTAATATGCACCTTTCATTACTAACATGAATACAAAAGACAAAGTGTAGAGAACCTTTATCTCCTGCTAAACTTCAAATGGAGACCCTTCTCTGTTAGAACTTCTGTGAGACCCTTCTGGAGACCTTCTCCTTGCCCTAACTCCTTAACTACCCTTCCTCTCGCCACGTCATCCTTTTCCTTTACGAGATTTCCTTTTCCTTTTCTTTTCCTTTTCCTTACTCACCTTTTCCTCTCGGTAAGGATTTTCCTCCTTCACAGCCTTTCCTTCCTTTTCCTTACTCACCTTTTCCTCTCGGTATCCTTCACAGCCTTCCTTTCCTTCCATGCTTACTACAGAACTTCCTACCCTTATTCTCTCTACAGTAGGATGTCCTATGCTCCTAATATTTTACCTTTAACAGTGTACTTCCACTCACAGAACTCACTAAGTGCACAGGGGTTTTCTCTTGGTCCGACAAGGCGGAACATGCATTCACAGCATTCAAGGACGCCTTCACGACAGTTCCGATTCTAGCACATCCTGATCCTTCCCGTCCCTTCTTTGTTGAAGTAGATGTTTCGGATTTTACGGTAGGTTCTATCCTATCACAAGTTGGAAAAGACAAGTTACTCCATCCTGTAGCCTTTCACTCTCGTAAGTTCTTTTTGGCGGAAATCAATTACAAGATTCATGACAAGGAACTCAAGGCTATTGTGGATTCATTCAAGAAGTGGCGACACTTCCTGGAAGGTACTGCGCAACTTGTACAAGTCCTTACGGATCACAAGAACCTGGAGTTTTTTCAAATGGATCGAGTTTTAGTCAGCACAGGCTAAGTGGGAGGAATTCCTATCACGTTTTTGATTTTGTCATCGTCTACAGGCCCAGTTTTTGAAATGGCAAGGTGGACGCATTATCTAGGCGCTCTTACCTTGCACCGACCCCGGGCGATCCTGCATGTCAAAGGCAAGTGTTGTTGGGTCCTAATCGATTCCGGCTTGCAGCACTACAGGTTCATTAGGCTCGAACAAATTCAACACTTACAAGACATCCATTCACAGTTGGCTACAGATGACTTGGCAAAGAATGTGTTCTCACACATTAGTCCTGACATCGCAAGCTCCTCTTCCTCCAGTTCCCGTTCAGACTATAAGTTGTTCGCCATACAAGATGGACTTCTGTACCGGGAAGGTCTCCTGTACGTTCCTGTTGGTGTTTACAGGACTCGTGTGGTACAGGATTGTCATGATACCCTACTACATAACATTTTGGTGTGGCAAGATAGTTGAGTTGGTGACTCACAACTATTGGTGGCCTGGGTTGCGAGGTTTTGTGGTAAGGTTTGTACAGAGTTGTGACACCTGCAACAGGTCGAAGATGCTTCATCATGCACCCTTTAATCTTCTTCATCCTCTTCCTCTTCCTTCTGCTCCTTGGAGATCCATTTCTATGAATTTCCTCACAGATCTTCCTCCTTCTCGTGGGTTTGATGCAGTTCTTGTGATGGTTAACCGTTTCACCAAATAGGCTCATTTCCTACCATGTAACAAGACGGCTATAGCCAGACAACTACTGAGTTGGTGATCCGCGAAGTGTTTTGACATCATGGGTTTCCTGAGAGCATTGTTTCTGATCGAGGCCCAAATTCATGTCCAAGTTTTGGCGAGAGCTTCTCCGAAGTCTACAAGTGAAAGCGGATCTTTCTTCAAGATATCATCCACAAACTGATGGGTAGTCCGAATGCACGATTCAGACCTTGGAGCAATATCTTTGCTGCTTCATCAGTTACCAACAGGACAACTAGTTAGACCTTCTTCTGATGGCGGAGTTTGCCTACAACAACTCCGTTCACACATCTACAGGCCAGACACCTTTTTTTCGCTCTTACAGATTACCATCCACGTTTTGACTTTGCTCCTCCTGTTTCTCCTTCTCCGCTCCTGTAGTATAGGATCGTCTCCAGCATCTTTGTCAGGTACATGATGGTCTCCGAGTTCATCTTCAGCAAGCACAGGAACGGTACAAGTGTCTTGCTGATACTCATCGTCAACTGGCACCTGCATACAAGGTTGGTGACCTTGTTTGGCTTCTTCGTCGGCATATTTGCACCAAAAGGCTTCTTCTAATTGGATTTTTCAACGATTGGGCCCTTACAGAATTGCAGCTAAGGTCAATCCTGTAGCTTTCTGACTCGAGTTACCATCTACGGTGAAACTTCATCCTGTGTTTCACACCTCTTTGTTGGAGCCATATCATCCTTCTTCTCTTCCTGGTCGTTCTCCTTCTCCTCTCCCTCCTGTGGTCATTGATAATGAACCTGAGTACGAAGTGGCAGCCATCCTTAATTCTCGTCTTCATCGCCGCCAACTTCAATACTTGGTGGATTGGAAAGGTTATTTGCCTATCGATCGCACTTGAAAACCTGCATCCAACTTACTCCATGCTTCGTCCAGGGTTGCTGTCTTTCATCAGCGTTATCTTGCTAATCCAGGTCTCAAAACTCGTGGAACTCGTCCTTAGGGAGGAGGTGCTGTCACGACTCGATACAGGATGCAGGATTCCGTATACAGGATACGGGTTACAGGATATGCCTACAGGATATACCTATAGGATATGCCTATAGGATATTCCTACATGATATACATATAGGATATTTCTACAAAATATGCATATATGATATGCTACAAGATATGCCTAAAGGATAAGGGTCACCATTTTTAGCTCATGACTTGTGAGCATAAAATCTCCGACCTAATTGTTGTACACTCAGTTATTATCAACACTAGTCTTTTTACGATCAATCTTGTCTTGTCTTGTTCTTGTCTTGTTCTTATCTTGCTCCTTGCTTCTTATTCTCTCCTTGTCTTGTTCCTAATTCCTATCCTTCTCCTGTCCTGCTCTTGTCTTGTTTCTAGTCCTTGTCCTGCTCCTGAAGTCAAGCCTCCTTGTTCTTGGATCGTGGCTTGACAGTCACCATGAATCTCAATTAAAGTTTTGTCCTTTGTTTTTAAGCTATTCTGTAAGATACATGCACACATGTATCTTGTCTCGCATCTATCACTAGATCCTTGGCATGTTAGCTCATCTGGTCCTTAATTTTGGGAGGGTACTTGCTAGCAAGCCAGTTAAAATCTGCTTCCTTGTTAATAAGATGATTCCACCACAAGTGTGTGGAGTGAGAAGTGTTTTGATCACAAACTCTTTTCCCCTAGCCACAATAGAAGCATGAAGCCTCCATAAGCAAGAAGGCTCCTTCCATTTCACTTCCGATTTCACAGTAAAGATCTCGACATGAGATACAACACAATGCTCTTTCATTGCTTTTTTAAAGCAACGATCAATTCAAACTTACCACCAATTTGAAGCTCTATTTTCTACTAATCTTGATAGGCAAATTAACCCTATTCCAAGATCTAAGCACCACTTCAATTTCCTTCACCTCAATTTTCTTGAGTTACCCAAAACTAGAGTTTTTCTTGAGTTTCCCTTAGTTTCAGGATGAGTCAGTAGTGTGAAATGACTCATTTTAAAACAAAAGATATATTGAGAATTTTTAAAATTGTAAGGATAGATTGGGAAATTTTTAGGGGCATATGAGTAAGTTCTCTTATATTTTAATTATCACTAATCTAGAACATACCACTGATCTAGAACTCTATTTTCTACTAATCTTGATTGATAAATTAACCTTAATCCAAGATCTTTTAGTCCATTTTAATTAATATATAAGGTCATCATTTAATATTTAAATTAAGAAATTTTGCATCAACATAAAAACAAGCTAAATAAGAATCTATTTGAATAAAGTGTGAAGATTAATTAGAAATACTAATTAATTTATACTAATAAAATTAGTGTTCAAATATTATTCCTAGTGTATTTCATTTTTTGGGTTATTATGTCCTTAGTTTTTTAAGAATCTGACATCTTTATATCTTTTTTAAAAACTTTATATATTATAACATAAGTATCAGAAAGTTAATTAATGAAATTTATTATTTAATTGTAGATTATCAAGTTTATGTATATAAAATATTTAATTTAAAATATTAAACTTTCTTAAATGATATATTATAGAAATCATTAATATAAATAATAGTTTTATATCTTCTTTTAAATTTATCTATGTTTAAAATAATTATCTCAAATTCATCATTGGAATTTATATCTAATTATATAGTCAGAGAAGTTATTGTAGAATTTTATTGTATAAACCTATAATTAAAAAATTTAAACTCATTTTAATTAAAATTAGAAAAATTGGTCACACGTGATAAATCTTAAAGTTCATTAACTAATAAATTATGAAAATATATGGTACATAAATTTAAATAAGGTGTAATTATATGTTGGGCTTATTAAAGTGACATAAACTATATGTGGGGCTTACACGTATTAACATGTTAGCAACAAAAATAATTCATGCTCAATACGATCCTTTGTAGCAACACACAAACTCTTGTAACAGCTTTAATACAATAGCAACAATCACCAAATAATAGAATTTTTTAAAACATCCTATGATTTGGCTATTCTAATAGATCTATCCTTGTTACAACAATAGCAGTGACTTTGGCAACATGAGTAATAGTGTTAAAGTTTTAACTCGAAGGGTTAACATGTAGCAACACGTGGCTACCAAATGACCATCCGACATCAACACCTTGTGTGCGTAACACTAAGTTTTTCAAGACAACCTTAAGTGTTTGACTCAGATGCCCCAAATAAGCATGAGACTTGGGGTCCTAGACTAAGTCCCTTAAAATGACTCTTCCGAACCCCAGAGACTAACTCGAGTAGACTTAGAATTTTACTCCAAGAGACCTAGATATGCTCATGCCTTAACCCCACCAAGGAGATATACCCCATGACAGGGCTAAGACATTGTCATTTATCCCTTAAGGAATCACCCTCGTATGGGAGTACAACTCCTTTTGGGCAACAAGGGGTACCTTGAATCATAATTAACCTCTTAAAGATTTGAGTGGCCAAATCATACCCTAGACCTAGGGTTTGTACTTATTAAGAACATGAGTGTACGCCATAGGTTGACACAAATGCTCTACTAAATAAACTCCTTAATGCTAGGTTTTGATAACCTTAAGTACATGACATTGCGAGTGTCTCACGAATGGACTCTTGCTAATGAGTTTACCTTGAGTGGATGACCAAGACCCTGATGTGAGCATAAGCATGCTTGTGCCATCCAACCTAGTATTACATCTTCATGTGACACTATTTTCCAAGATGTGGGCTATTTTGTCATAGCCCCTCAGATTCAAGAGTTACACATAGTTACACTAATGTGGCTTACAAATGCCACTTCTAGAACCCCTTTATGAACTCTCAGGAGCTTGGTAAAGAGAACCAATCAACTAAGATATAATGCCCATAATTAGGTAAGGACATAAATGTGCCTTATTTAACTATGAATGTTACTCGTAACTTAACGTGGAGGAGAAGGCTAGAGACATGCCTCTAACCTTTAAAAAATGTATTCCAATTAGACCTCCCGTGCATGAATTTATCAATGTTAAAGATAGGCTACCATGAAGGTGGGATGTTATAGAAGTTAAAGTAGCACATGCCTTGACGACACAAGTTACAGCTTGCACTGATAACAGAATAACAAACTCAATTATGAACCCATGAACTCTCACTACATATCTTAAATATATGTGATAAAGGCCCCCCACTCCCCCCCTTTGTAAAGTGGGTTAGCACTAAATGTCATTCCCAATAGGAATATACTTGATGAGTTAATCTAACAACACATCGACCCCTAAACCCTAACCCAAGGGGTTTAGGGTGTGGTTAGGGCAACCCTAGGATTAAGTTAACCCTATATGTAGCATGTTGAACTCATTGAAACTAACTAATAACCCAACCAAAACACATAAAATGAGGATAAAAAATTTCTAAAAGGTAAGTGTTACTTTCACCTAGAGTTTCTCAAGGTATCAAGTGACATCTAGCCAAACTACCCTCAAACACTTAAGTGCACTACGTAGGATTATTTTTCACTACATCTAAGGCTTGTCAATATAGTTTGGTAGGTAACCACAGTCAATGCCCAAAATAAAGAGCAGTCATAATAAAATTATTACAAATAGTTTCCAAATAAAATCTATATCTCCAAAACTCGCACATCAAGAAACCATTTCTAGCAACAAACAAGCAATATAGTTTTTAGGACTCGGAGTTCATGCAAATAATTTACAAGATTATATACTATATTAAACAACATTCTTTAACTACTTTCACTTTCAATTCTTGCATAATGACACTCCACACTCAAGGTAAGTCTTCTTTATTATTTGAAATAAATGCTTTCCATTAATAATTAAAAAAGGAAAGTATTTTTTCTCATAACTATGTGATAAAACATTTTTTTTTTTATATTTACTTTATTAATCTTTGTATACCATGTCTTCTTCCATTTACCATGAATTTGAACAACATCCCTTGATAATGGCCAGTATGGGAATTTACTTCTAAGAAACTGTTCAAGAAATTACTACATATAGTTTCCAAAGCAAGTCTGTGCCTAGGCCTCAAATTTGCCAATTGTCTCTTCAGTGACTAGGTGTGCCCCATGAGTTTTTCAAATTGGTCAAAACTTTCTTAAGTGTAGCCAATAACCTTACTAGCCCGTGCACTTAGTAAGATACATGAGAGCACAGTAGGAGTGCCCTTACCCGTGTTTTTATAAGATTTATAAATAAATATCTGCATATTCTTATAAAACTTGTACATTCTACAACTTTCATTACTTATGGTATCATGACTAAGTAGAACACAAAATGAAACCCCCTAGAGTTTCATTAGATTCTAAATCCCTCTCTAGTATAAAATACTTATAGCATAAAAAAAAGTTATGCACATGCACCTTTGGTTACAAAAATAACTTGAGCATTAATTCAAAATTTATTTCATATTAATATATTAAATTTATCATTATAATAGTGGTCTCTTATCTCTCTTACACACATTTAATTATAAGATTTAAGTAATATAAAAAAATTTAAATAATATTAATATAATAATAAATAGAAATTAAACTAATAAATTTTTAATAAGTTATAAAAATGATGAATATTCCCATGCATATATTCTAATATATGCTAGGAGAGTTACCTATATGCAACAACAGGTATGGTAGTGCCTTCTACATGGTGTGGTGGCACCTTCTTCTAGGGTATGGTGGCATCTTCTTCTACAGAGTATGGATGTGTCTTCTAGAAGGTACGACGGCCAAGGTATGGTGACACTATCATGGGAAAATTTGGATCATCACCTTGGTAGCCCATGGTATGCATAAATTAGTCTTCTACTCATATTTAAACATTTTTATTTTACTTTACTATTCCTCTTTATTTTTTTTTTACATTGTCAAACTAATTAACATAATGTATATAATTAGTTAATGCTTGCTTTGACCAAGCACCTTTTCTTTTTTTTTTTTTCTTTTTTTTTCTTTTTCCATGCACCTTTCCCAAGTAAAAGTCAAGTCCACCTTCTTTTATAACCCACCATTTATGGGTCAAGTCAACCTTCTTTCATAACCCACACCATTTAACCATTATCCCCATCTTACACCCTCTCTTACAATCCTACCTATATCCATTCTTTTATTATTTTGGGTATTTTGGGTATATAAGGGGTTTAGGTATATTAAGTCTCAAACTTATACATTTTTATTTTCTTTCTTTGTAATTAAGAGTGACGAGATTGTCATGTTTTATGTGCTCTTATGATGAAATAAAAATTAGTTAATAAAAGATATTTGTGTGTCATGAGTTTTATCTCATGCTTTCCCTTTCTTTTCTCTTTATTTCTTCATGTGTGTAATCATTAACAAGGACTACTCTGATGCACTATCGCTAAAGTGATCAAATCTCCAACATATGAATCTTCAAGTGATTTTTCTTTAACATGTTTTTGGTGCAATGAATATTGTATTGTTAATGTGTATTCTTTATAAATTTATATTAACCTAAGCAACCTTTTTGGAGAAGGTTCTTTTAACTTTTGAGATCTTTTTAAAATCAAATATTAAAGTGTTATTTTGAGCATGCACATGGGTTTTCTTTAAATAACAAGTTAATGGTCATTCAAGCATGAAATATAAGAAAATTCAAGCGTGAGATTTAAGAAAATTCAAGTTTGAAATACAATTCCAATTATGAATGTGCTTTTGAGAACGTGGGAAGTAAACTAAGCATGAAACACTCAATTCAATTTACATAAAGAATATTCTCTTAGAATATTCTATATAATAAAAGGATGAGTAAGGGTTCCTGGATTCATGACTAAGCTCGTTACTCAACCCTCTGTTGTGCCGCCCTAACTTCCAGATGGCAGAGGTACATCCCACCTTTGGGGTAGCTTACCTTAACGTTGACGAATACATGTTTGGGAGGTCTTGTCGGATTGCACGTTTCAAGAGGCAGAGGTAGAGGCTTGTCTTCAGCCTCCTCCTCCACATCAAGCTAGGTGTAGCACTGACAACCAAGCAAGACACATATGTGTCCTTGTCCAACTGTGGGTGTGGGATCTTGTTTAACAGGTTCACATTACTCAGTTCATGAGGGTTCATTAAGGGGTTCTAGAGTTGGCATTTAGGGGCCACGTTTGTGACACTTGGTGCAACTCTTGAATCTAAGGGCTATGGCATGATAGCCCACATCATTGAAGTCAGTGTCAAATGGAGATGTGACGCTGGGCTAAACGTCACACAATACAACGCCGAAGGCACGCCCTTTGGGGTTGTGTCATGGGCTTGTCACCAAGGGGTTGGAAAACTCTAACACAAACAAACATGCTTGTACTCGCACTAGGGTGCTAAGCCTTGGGCATTTGCTCAAGGGAGGTTAGTCTCATGATTAGGTGTGCTTAGGCACACTTGGCTAGGGGAGTGTTCTCCTTGGAATTTAAGGGTTAAACAACCTAAGCTTGTTAACAGGAGCCTTTTCGTGAAACACTTGCAAGGTCATGTACTTAGGGTTATCCAAACCTAGCCTTAAGGAATTTACTTAACAGAACACTCGTGTTCGCCCTCACTAAGTAGTATGACTTGGCCACTCAAACCCTTAGGGGTTAGTCGTGGTTCAGGGTACCCTTGTCGCCCTAAAGGGGTTGTACTCCCGAATGAGGGTGATTCCTCAAGGGTTAAGTGACAATGCCTTGGCTTTGTCATGGGGTATGTGTGAGACACATCTCCTTTGTGGTTAGGGGATGAGCTTGTCTAGGTCTACTGGGACAGGATCTTAAAATCTACTTAGGTTATCCTCTAAGGTTCAGTGGATGGTCATTCTAGGGGATGGTCATTCTAGGGGACTTAGGGTAGGACTCTAAATCTTTTGCCTAATTGAGCCTCTGAGTTAAACTTTTAGGATTATCTTGGAAGACTTAGCATTGCTCACATAGGATATTGATGTTAGATGGCCACTTGGCAACCATGTGTTGGCCCTTCGGGCTAAAATTTTGACATTAAATACTAGTCCCAGGTCTAAGTTATACCCTAACCACTCAAACCCTTAAGGATTAGTCATAGGTTAGGGTACTCCTTGTTGCCATAAAGGATTCCTCAATATGTAAGTCACAATGTCTTGGCTATGTCATAGGGGTATGTGTAAGGCATGTCTCCTTAGTGAAGTTAGGACATGATTTTGTCTAGGTCTTTTGGGGCAAAATCCTAAAATCTACTCAAATTATTTTTTAAGGTTTGGGGAATAGTCATTCTAGGGGATTTAGGGTAAGACCCTAAATTTATACATATTTGGGCATATAAGTCAAATTTTGTTAGACTCTTGAAAGACTTAGCATTACTCACAACGGGTGTTAATGCCAAATGGCCACTTAGGAGCCACGTGTTACCACATGTTGGCCCTTTCGATAAAACTCTGACAATCATACGTTAAAGTTATAATAAAATTTAAATTCTTTAATTAAAGTAAGATATATCATAATGTATTAATATGATATTCTAGTTATCTTAATATTCTAGATGAAATTTAAATCGAATCGAATATAAATCATTAAATTAAACATCAAAATTTCACACTTACATGGAACTATAATAATTTAAATTAGAATGAAATTAACACTTAATTAATATATTAATAATGAGGTGGCTTTATTTTGGAGTCAATTACAAGATAAACATCAAATTTTTATGTTATTTTTAATAATATTTTAGTTTTTAGTGCTAAACACCATAAAAGTTTAAAGGAGAGTGACTTATTTTAAATAAAAATTATAAGTGAGTAATTATTGAGAATTTTTACTCTCTCGAATGTAAAAATAAAATCAAATTTAAAATATATGAAAACATAACCTTGCTTTTTATTTACAATATTCATAATTGAAATTGAACTCGTCTTAGAATTTTCTTTTATTAAATTAATAGTCTCTTGATTAATATGGTAATAAACGTAAGCTTTTACACCTATGCATATTTAAATTTATGTACCATATATATTCATAATTTATTAATTAATGAACTTTAAAATTTTATCGTGTGTAATCTATTTTTCTAGTTTTAATTAAATTGATTTTGAAAGTTTAAAATTTAAAATTTAAAATTTATACAATAAAATTCTACAATAATTTTGATATGAATATATTAGATATAAATTCAAATGATAAATTTGGGGTAATTGTTTTAAACATATATAAATTTACAAGAAGATATAAAACTGTTATTTTTATTCATGATTTCTATAATCTATTATTTAAGAAAGTTTAACATTTTAAATTACATGGTTTATATATATAAACTTTGATAAGCTATAATAAATTTCATTAATAAACTTTAGGATACAGTTTTTAAAAAAGATATAAAGACGTCAATTTTTTAAATTCTAAGGAAATACACTAGAATATTTGAACACTAATTTTATAAGTGTAAATTAATTAGTATTTATAATTAATCTTCACAATTTATTCAGATAGATTCTTTTTTGAAATGCTTATTTTTATGTTGATGTAAAATTTCTTAATTTAAATATTACTTGTACGAAGTGAATTACACAAACTCAAGAACGTTCCGTCCGCTGGTGTTTGTTATGACATTATTATTTCACTTGAAATTTTGTGTTCAATTCCTTTCACATTCATTCGGTATATTTAATCGCTGGTGTTTTTTTTCCTAAATGTTATGGCGATTTAACATTATTTATTAATTTATATAGTTAACATGAAAACCCATGAGTTAAACTCATGGTTATCCACCGTATATACTTCTCTGTGGGTCTCTCAGGCTTGCTCCATGGATTCACTGCTCCTCAGCTTCTCCACAGGTGTAACCAGCTGCAACAAGACAACATATATACTTAATGATTATAATGATTGAGTGAGAGAGATACAAGAGAGGTGAGGTGTATGTCAAAGAACTACCACTACAAAATGCAATCTTATGTGTGGAAATGTATACAACAGGGCACGCATATGAGGCATCTGCACCGAATGTCTGCTTAAATGCGTTCTCTAAGTTTCCTGTATACAGTTTAATTGGATTACAGCACTTGTGATATGTTTTCTGAGTATTTAAGAGCACAGACATATATATGTAAGCTGATATATTAGAAAATACTTCCAGCCATGCCTTGGCCCATTTATTTAAGCTGTCCGAAATGGACTCCATTGGACCTGCAAGTGAGTAATGCCCGCCTTATCTCCCATGTCATCTTCAACAAACTTGGCCTGTATACCGAACTCCACAAACCGACCATCCCTGTGCCAACTACATCTTCACCGCACACCAACAAAGTCTTGTGGAGCCTCCATAAACGTTTCCGTGCGACCTTGACTGTTGTAATGGACAGAGTTTTTCCCGATGCGAGCTTCCAAAAGCGTGTACACGGAGACAACGAGAACATTTATCATCCCTGGGACATTAACACCACGTACCTGCCTGCCATGGAGCTCAGGTTCCAGACACCAAAAGGAGAGATCAACTTTGGGCAGGCCTTTTAAGACTCCAGACAGAGCCGCGCCTCTGTGAGATTGCTCAACTGTGGTTGGAGTCCCATCCATTCTCACCCAGGACTGTCCGAAACGAAGAAATCGCACGTTTGAAAAGAGCACCTTGCATACTTCATCCAGGCACTGTACCTGACCCAGTCGATCAGTCTGTGGTCGTGTACATGGCAGCATCTCCCCATCTTTGCTACACAAGCCTCCACTGCTTGGGGTTTTGACAGTCTTCAGCCTGGCCACGAGCAGGACGCGGACACGCAAATCACCCAAATGCACATGGATATTTCAAGAATATTCATTTTCTACATGTCCCACATGCATTACCGTAGTTTCAAACGTTTAATCAATGTCCACAGGTAGGCAACATAGGCCTGTGGACTTAGAGATCGTAATTAATTGGAGCGTATACCTCAGCCATCGACTGAAACTGAAACCTGAAATCGTAATTAATCTGGAGCGTAAACCTCAACCATCAACTGAAACTAAAACCTAATAGGACCTTGAACCCCTAAATTTTTTAAAACTAAATTCATTTCATACGATCACTTAAATATAATAAACCTACTGAAACTGAACTGAAACCCCTAAATTTTTTAAAACTAAATTATTATTCATTTCTATTATTGCTTAAATATAATACAATATGTTTAAAGCGTCCGTGTATATTATATTTGACTTTGAAAATGTACCCCTAGTTTTTTCTTTAACATTTCTTTATACTATTCATTTCATATGATAATTATTATTTCTTAAATATAATACAAGTACTTAAAGCACACATGCATTTGAGTGTGAAAATGTGCATAACTTAAAAAGCCCTTCAAGTTTTAAGGCACTTTCCGTGAATTTAAGATAATGCAAGATAACGATGGTGACTCAGTGAATTTGGTCACAACATTACCGATATTAGTATTGTCAATGTCAAATATAAATTTATAAATTCTGATATGTTTTAATTTGAATGTTTAGATTTATATTTGAAAATGAAAATCGCACTACTGATTCTAAAATTAAAAGCAATTAAATATAATTTTAAAATTAATAATGTGATTTTAATAGTGTAATAAATATAGTATTTTAATATCTTTAATTAACTATAGTTTAAAATAAAAAATATACACTCTCTTTCTAATTTTGAGATAGCGTATGTGAAATTAGTGGTTCGATTAAATTAGTATATAATTTGAACCATTGGCCTTATCAGCCCATATACTAAAAAGTGTATTACTATTTAAAGTTTAAAATTAAAATCAACTTTAGAATAATATTTTATAATATATTATTAATATATTTCATGAAATAAAAAAAAATTACCTTAAACATTATATATTACTAACATATTTTAGTTTTTTAATTATTATCATTGCTTAAATAAGTTTAAAGTTATAATGAAATTTAAATTATTGAATTAAAGTAAGATATATCATAATGTATTACTCTTGTCTTTGCATTATCTCTCTCCCCTTAACCATGAAGACTAAGAGATAACTGATGTTATGAGAAATTTTAACACAAAGGGCTTACATGTGGTAATACATGGATGCCAAGTGGTCATCCCGCGTTATATGAGTAACACTAAGTTTACCATTAAGAGTCTGACTTAAATGTCTAAATACACATGAGACTTAAGGTTCTACGTTAAGTCCTCTAAAGTGACTTGGTCTTTACAAATTAAGATACTAAACTATACATAGTATTTTTAGAATGTATAATAAATATTGAGCAAGTATAGTATTTTTGTCTTAGGTTTCTTGTTAAACATACGTAATTATTGATATACCCATACAATATTGAATAATAAACTAGAGTACAACATAGTAGAGTAAACATTAATCATATGAGAATAATCCCGATGTGAAAAATTGATATGAATAATAAATAGCTAGTAGATTAATGAATTATCAAAATCTAGTTCATTCAGTTGCAAGATTAATGAGCTTGCCATGCCTATTTAGGCATCTTAGTCAGACTCTCAAAGTTGTCTTAATAGACTTAGTGTTATTTGCATAGGGTGTTAACGCCGGATGGCTACTTGGCAACTATGTATTACCATGTGTTGACCCTTTGTGTAAACTTAAGGTTCTACCTTAAATCCCCTAAAGTGACTATTTATTAAACCTTAGATAATAATTTGAGTAAACTTTAGGATCTTGCTTCATGAGACCTAGATAGGCTCTTGTTGTAAACCCCCACCAAAGAGACATGTTTTACATATACCCCATGATAGAGTTAATGTATCATCACTTACCCCTTGAGGAATCACCCTCATTTACGAGTATAACCCTTTTAGGGCGATCTAAGGTATTATAACTCATGACTAATCTTGAAGGAGTACTTAATGAGGACATGGGTGGCGAATATGGGTGTTCTATTAAGTAAACCCCTTAAGGCTAGGTTTGAAGAACTGTAAGCATGCAATCACAACAATGCCTTATAAAAGAGCTCTTGCTAATGAGCTTAGGTTATTTATTTCTTGGACATGTCTACACATCCCTAGGAAGATCACCTCTAACCAAGTGTGCTTACTAGCACACTCGATTTTGAGACCTAACCTCCCTTGAGTAGATGCCCAAGGTTTATCACTTTGATGTGAGTAAAGCACACCTTGTTACTAGCATATTTAGCCTCTCGACATCAAATCCATGACACAACTTTTAAGGTTGTGACTTGGGCATTGTATTGTAGCCTAGTATCATATGTTCATGTGACTTTGTTTTGAAGATGTGAGCTATTTCTTCATAGCCCATTAGTCTCAAGGGCTACACCTAGTGCCATAAATGTGGTTTGTAGATTCCAACCATGAAACCCCCTATATGTGAATGGTAAAAAAAACTTATCATCCAAGATCTCGTGCCCACAATTAGACAAGGACACGGATTACCTTGCTTAATTATGAGTGTTACTCTTGATTTGAGGTGGAGGAGGAGGTTGAAGACATGCCTCAACCTTTGACCATTAAAATGTGTACTCCGACAAGACCTCTTAAGCAAACGATAAGGGTTGGACAACCCTTAAAGTGTGATGTACCCCTAAGCATTGAAGGTTAGGGCAGTCCAATATGGGTTGTGCCTTGACAACATAAGATAAAGCTTGTATCGATAAGAGAATAACAAGCTCACTTATGTATCCATGAACTCTCTATACAATTATTTTACCTTATTTTTGTGACGAAGCCCTCCCCCCCTCCCCTTGTGAGTGTTAATTAACCTAACCTTAAACTTGACCCTATGGGGAGGTTTTAAGGTGTGGGGTTATTGTCTTAATAAGGACCCTATCTTATTTAATTAAATGACCTTGATGTACTTGAATCAAGTAATTCTATTAAATAAGAATTGTGACAACTATGTTATTCTTAGTGAGGTGTCACGACCCGATACAAGATGCAGAATTCCGGATATATGATACGGGATACAGGATATGCATATAGGATATACTTACAAGATATGCTTACAGGATATACTTACAGGATATACTTACAGGATATACTTACAGAATATTCCTACAGGATATGCCTACAGGATATGCTATAAGAATGCTATATGATAAGGGTCACCATTTTTAGCTCATAACTAGATTAGGCTCATGACCATATTAGCTCTTAGAGTTATGAATATAAAAGCTCCAACCTAATTGTTGTACAATCAGTTACTATCAACACCAGTCATTCTATGATCATTCTTGTCTTACTTCTTGCCTTATACTCTTGTTTTGTTCCTAGTTCCTATCTTGCTCTAGTTCCTGATGTGAATTTGAATTAAGGAGTGTTCATGCAATGTGGGGGCGTACAAAATAAACACTCCTTAATTCAGTGTGACTAAGTAGCAATGTGGGGGCTCCAACCCCATAGCAAAATTTTGCTATGGGGTGCCCCCCACACCAAACATTCCATAGTGCTATGGGTGCTTTGGTGTGGGGGCTTTTTGCACACACCCACCCCATAGCACTTCTTAGCACTAGGGAGTGCTATGGGGAACGCTTGTAGTCCCCTAAACTTAGATAGTGTGGATTTTAGAGAAGCATGTGGAGTCGCATGGGGTGGATTTAGAGAGCGTGTGGAGTCATGTAGGCCATAGGCTTAGAGAGTGTGGAATTTAAAGAGTGTGTGGGAGCATGGATTTTAGAGAGCATGTGGAATCACGTGGGAGAGCATGGATTTAGAGTGTGTGGAGTCACTGGAAGTCCAACAAGAGTGCCATTTGGTTGGTTCTTGCTAGGGTGTTTCCCGCCTTGGAGTGTTTTTAAGCTTGCTGGTGAAGGCGGCTTAGGGTATCCCCACACAAAGGTATAAGGTAAGCATCTCCTCACTCTTTGCTACCATTTCCCACAGTTTCTTGCTCAAAATCCTACTTTTTTGTGTTGCATTTCATTGATTTTTTGTCTTTTGTAGCAAATCTACTATATAGAACACTATGTAGGGTAATACAAAGTTTTCCTTTGTTCACCCTTATGGTGATAAATCCATTGTTTTTTGCTCAAAAGCGTTGATTGTGTGGATTGTATATGAGACGAATTGGGATCAAAGCGCACCATGCTAGCGGATAGAACAGGAAGCCCTAATATATATGTGGCAAGGTGTGTCATGTACCACTCCCCCCCAAATCGAAGCCACTCACCAAACCAAATATGTCGCACAAGAGCTGAAATTGGTGTGGCTTGGTGAGAAGGTCGGTTGGCATGTCCTTGGTCTCGAGATGTTGGATTACTAGGTGCCGCCGTCAACCAGCTCACGCACGTAGTGAAATTGGACTTCATTGTGCTTCGAGCGAGCATGGTGGACGGGGTTCTTGGACATGGCAATGCTACTCAAGTTGTCACACCAAGAAGGAGTGGGGCTAGCTTGTGCACATCCTAGCTCAACAAGTAGCCCCAAGCCTAGACCACTTCCCTATTACCAATAGTGAGTGCAATGTACTCAACTTCTGCACTAGAAAGTGCCACCATAGATTGTTGCTCGGAGGCACCTCCTAAGAAGGAAAGGCAAATGCTAGAAGTCAAGCAATAGCCTTTGTTGTTGGCAAAGCTAGCATCTGTGTAGCATATCAACGATGCATCACCTCCCAAATAAGGAATGCTACAATCCATAGTGCCCCGGAGGTATCTAACAATACACTTGGCAACTTGCCAATGCATGGTGGTTGACAATGTGTTGTACTGACTCAAGGCAATAGTCACATATGTGATGTTGGGGAGTCATTAGGACCAAATATGTGAGGTAACCAATGAGATGCCGATAGGGAGTCCCAGTGGGTAGAGGCTCACCAGACTACTCAACCATGCCGACAACCATCGGGGTCTTGACGGGGTGGCAATCATGCATACCAAACCAATCCAACAAGACTTCGACCTTACGTTTGTGGCTAAGCATGTAGCCACCAGACTTGAGATTGCGTGTGACCTCAAAGCCAAGAAAGTAGGAGACTTGGCCAAGGTCCTTCATCTAGAATTGCTGGATGAGAGCATCTTTCAGAGCAACAATGGCATCGGTGTCATCACCTATGCTCTTGGCATGACCTTTTCATACACATTGTGGTCAGCATGGTAGTGACAAAAGCCTTGAGCACATAGGGTACCATCAAATTTTTGGTACTAAACATGGGAGCTCTGTTTTAAGCCATACAAAGCTTTCCGCAATTGCCATATAGTGCCACTAGGGCAACATTGTCCTCAACACCAAGCATTCAAGAATGCTGTCTTGACATCTATATGGTGGACTTGCCATTTACGAGTAGCCACAAGTGCAAAAAGGGTACAGAGGTTGGCCATTTTTACAACCGATGAGATTGTTTCGTGGTAGTCAAGGCCATGGACTTACTAAATCTGCGAACAACCAACCGTGTCTTATAACATACCAGCTGACATCTTTCCCATACTTTTTGGAAGATACATTTTAAATCCAAAACACATCATCCCACTGGTGCTAAATCCACTTGAACATAGGTGTCATTAACCCGAATGGAAGCAACTTCTTCCGCAATGGCTTCCATCCAAGATGGAGCCTCAGGTCTTAAGATGGCCTCACATAGGTCATGGGGATGTTGGCATCAACAAGACCACAAAAGTCATCAAGCTCCGCATCTGCTTCAACATTTTCCTAGACTTTCAATGAGGGCTGACGTTCCCGGGGGTGATCAAGAATTGGCATCGGATTAGGCATGCCACGACGTTGACAAGGTGGTGAAGGTGTCGGAGGCCTATCCTTGACTTGAGGAGCATCAACCGGTTCAAGCATGTCTAGAAGTGAAAGATTCCCTAGTGGAATCTCTAGTGGCAACTCATGAAAGGATCTAAAGGCGAAAGGCAATAGTGGACCATCTTTCATAAGTGGGATCAAAGGAACAAGTCAAGTCTCATCAATGAAAAAAGGATCTTGAAGAGCCTCTGTGTGCATGGGAAAGTCATCTTCATTGGACATGACATCCGTGCTTACAAGGGCCTTGCGAGATGCAAAATCCCATAACTTGTAAGCTTTTCTCCCAATGGTGTCATCTTTGGATATCCCACGAAAATGAATTTTTTACTTTTGAGATCTAGATTTTTCCAAAGTTAATCAGGAATATTGTCACAACCCGATACAGGATGCAGGATTTAGGATACATGATACAGGATACATGATACAGGTTACAGGATATACCTACAGGATATGCCTGTAGGATATTCCTATAGGATATACCTACATGATATTCCTACAGGATATTCCTACAGGATATGCCTATAGGATATGCCTAGAGGATAAGGGTCATTATTCTTAGCTCATGATAGATTAGACTCATGACCAGATTAGCTTGGAGTTGTGAGCATAAAAGCTCCGACCTAATTGTTGTACAATTAGTTATTATCAAACCAGTCTTTCTCAATCAATCTTGTCTTATCTTGTTCTTGTCTTACTCCTTGCTTCTTGTTCTCTCCTTGTCTCACTCCTAGATCTTGTCCTGCTCCTATCTCACTCCTGGATCTTGTCCTGCTCTTGTCTTGCTCCTGGATCCTGTCCTGCCCTTCCTGTCCTGCTCCCGTCTTACTCCTGGATCCTGTCTTACTCATGACTCTTGAGTTCCTGGTTCTATCTTGCGCCTTGTCCTACTCCTGAGTTCATAGTTCCTGTCCTGCTCCTTGTCCTGCTCCATGTCTTGCTATCCTGCTTAGCTCCTTGTCTTACTATCCTGCTCCGGTTCCTATCCAACTCCTTGTCCTGCTATCCTGTTCCATTCTTTATCCTGCTAGTTCTTATCTAGCTCCTTGTCTTGCTATTCTGCTCCATTTCCTATCTTGCTCCTTGTCCTGCTATCCTGCTCCGGTTCCTATCTTGCTCCTTGTCCTGATATCCTGCTCCAGTTCTTATCCTGCTCCATGTCCTGCTATCCTGCTCCAGTTCCTATCCTGTTCTTAAGTTCTTAGTTTCTATCATGTCCCTTGTCCTGCTCCTGAGTCAAGCTCCCTTGTCCTCAGAATCCTACTCTCTCTTCCTTGTTCCTGGATCGTGGCTTGACAGGTATGTGCGTATACTATAAGAAGTAGAACCTATCCAAAATGCCCCATGGGTTTTTCCATCCAAAGCAACTATAGCAAGTGAATTTTGGACATGCATTGTTGTGGCTATGCCCTCTTGCCAAACGTCTTGTCGAGATGTGCATCGGCTAACAATGCGCAAGTAGCATTGACAAGAGTGCAATTCTTCCATTTGCTGGGGGTGTAGCAATAGTCGTATGCTTACATCACGACAAATGCCTTGAAACTCATTGTTGAGGTATTCACCACCACCATCAACCCAAAGAGCTTTTATCTTTCGGCCAAGGAGATTTTCAATGTAGGCCTTGTATGTTTGAAACGCAGCAATTGCATCGCTCTTGCACATCAAGAAGTGGATGCATGTCCAACAACTATAGTCATCAATGAATGTGATGAAATATTTTGCACCATCGTGGCTTGGCACGTCCATGGGGCCACAAAGATCAGAATGAACCAATTCCAGAAGTCCAATCGCTGCTCAGTGATAAATTTTGACGATAATGCTTGCTAGAACGCAAGTGTCACAAAACGTAGATGAGATACGTTGGAAATCCAATTCAATAACAATGTCTTGTGATTTCATTTGCTGAAGAGATTGGTAATGCACATGACCAAGTCTCTTATGCCAGGGCTTCGCACGAGAATCTGCCTCCATTGTTTAAAGGCATGAACCAGGTTGGTAACAGTAATCTCGTACAAGTCCCCAATGCGTTGCCCACAAAGCAACTGTGTACCAAGCATGTGAAAGTAGCTAGAGTCAACCAAATTGCATCAAAGACTACCATTGCACTTTGATCACATATCTTAGCGACGGACATTAAGTTTCATTGCAAGGTGCGTGCATGGCATCATCAAATGCCATGGTCCTCCCATGATCAAGTGAGAGTCGAAATTGCTCAATGCCTTCCATGGGGATGGTGGTATTGTCACCTAAATGAACACCATGTTTTCCAATGCTCGGTTAGTAACTCTCAAAAAGAGTACAACTAGAGTCTAGGAGCCACCTACTCAGTGCTGCAACCACCTTTGTGTTGTAGAGCTCCTCATCAACCTCATTTGTTGTAACAATCCCATCGCTCTTGAGTAGATTGACTTTCATCGTCATAGCAACTAGTCGCTTGACAAGCTTTGGAGCAGTGTAATCTTGAGCCTAGTGGCCCATCTCCAAGCAACAAGTGCATTGATTCTTGGCAAGTCTGGGCTTGACATGCCCCTAGAATTTTGCCCTTTTTAGGCATTTGCTATTGCATGCGGTTTTGCTCCCTTGGCATCACCAAGAGCCTACGAAGCATATATAGCCTATGACATTTTCGCTCTCTCGCTCCACATGGCCTCAATATTGCGAAGACTCTCATGCCCAAGTCATCCTTGGTTGGAGAAGCAAGCTCTGAATTGCATTCTTCTAGCTAGCCAGCAGAGAGTTGTAGAGCCACAAACCTTTATTGCTCATCCGTGAGATAGTGCTTTGTCCTAGCAGCCGCAAGTTATATGAAGAAGCCCTAGAGCTTGGCATGTGAATTTGGATATTGCCATTTCCTCTAGCCTCAAGGAATCCTTATGTGAAAGACATCCATGTCACTCTTGGTGTCACTCAACCACTTCCAAAGTGCTGCCACAATGGACTTGGGAATCAATGGAGTAGCAAAGAGAACATTCGAGGACAGAATCCCAGAGGTTCCAATTATGCACCTCAGCAACACTAAATCTTGGAGCCGGCGATAACTTTGTCTCATTTACAATCCCTAACAAACCATGAAATAAGAGGTAGGATTCAAGATGGATCTTGAATCCCTCGAACCCTTCTCCATCAAACTCGTGATGAATGGCTTCCTTCTATAATGCTATCCCAACTCTGATACCATGAGACTAATTGGGATCAAAGCGCACTGCGATAACAGACATAATAGGAAGCCCTAATGTATACGTGTTGTGTAACAGTATACACATATCTACAGTGTTTCTCCCTTATTTCAGAGATTTTGAGCATTTATATCGGATTCTAACAAGAAATAAAGGGTATTTCTATTGGATGCGCAAGGAATGACTTCGCATTGTCACTAGGCTGGACACGGAGCTGCAGAGAGCTCATTCCATGGACTCCAACTCGGACTGCAATGACGTTGAGATCTACTTCGAGTTGTGCAGGGTAAGCTTCAAAATTCATAATTCATGATTGGCACCTCATCTCCTTGTTAATCTTCAGGTAAGCTCCCCCTGGACGATGAATGTTTGCAACAACTTACGAAGCTCTACCAAGCCACTCTTTTGTATATATGCAAGTTGTAACTAAAATGGGCATGGCTATAGTCCCATTTCCTAATTAGCAATTTTAGCTATTTAATTAGCATTTTCTAATATTAAAGGAATATTCTTTAGAATATATGTTTGAAAAGAGAATATTCTATTTTGTATTCTACCCTTTAATAAATTATAGCATTCATTGAACAAAAATTAATAACATTATAAAAGTAGAAGGTATTAAATTATATAATATATTGCCTAATATAACAATTAAGGAAGAGAATAAGAGGTACATTATATAAATATTGATGTTTTATTAAAATATTAATATTTAAATATAACATTATTAATTAAAAATTTGTAGTAGTAATAATATATATAAAATCCTATAATAATATAGTCAATCTTCCATATCATTACATATCTAGCTCAAATAGTGTACATGTGTCCTCAACATCAAATAAGCTTCCTCGTCATTTGCTTTACAGATGGATAATTGTGCAGGCGAGAACAAAAATAGGTAAATCATTTTACTTAAGGTTTCTCAAGCTCATACTTACTTTTATTTTCTAGATATGTGCTAGCATACTTGTCAATGCTTGTTGCCAAAGGTGTGTTTGAAACAATCACGCTCAGTTTCCTTATGGTTGGTCACACTCATGAAGATATTGATGCGTTCTTCAGCAAGGTTTCCAACTCTACAAAAAGGACAAGTGCACTTACCTTACCGCATATGATGAATCTTTTTGAAAATTGCATCTCCAAAAAAAGTTGTGCTTTGCTTGTGACTGAGGTGCCAGACTTCAAAAAATTTCTCAAGGAGTATATAAAAGAAGGGAGTGATTCTTTAGTTGGTCACCTTGTGCCGCTACAATTCTTTTTCATTGACAGGTGTGCTAACAAGACATATGACAGAAAATAGAGAGGCATTGTCAACAGCCTGCACAGAAAATAGATGGCCCTGTTGAGAGTTCTGGTTCAGTGGGCCTATATCTTCCCTGCTAGATCTCAACAGGGCCATCTATTTTCTGTGCAGGCTTGTTGACAATGCCTCTCATATTCCCAAGTAGCCTCAAGTGCATGTGTTCATGAGAGCATTATGTAAAGGTTGAAGGTGTTGTTTCTTCACTTTGAGATCACTGATAGGACTTGTCTGTGAGTGGGCTTCAAGGTTTCTGAAACACATGGCTAACGACCCAATAGTGAAATTGGAGTCGCTAGACTAATGTGGAAGTGAAAAGTGTCCATATGACTCACAATCGTGTCCATGTGTTAGCACACCTGTCAATGAAATCGGAAGTTTCATGACATTTCCAAGGCACTTTGATGTTGCAAAGAGCTTTGGAATGCTGGTCTTTGAATGATCCATCTTGTCATGGATCAAGCACAGGTACTCTGATGGGTGACACAGAAAGCATGCGGTGTGCATAGTACTGAGACCGGCAAGTTTGTTGTGCAATCATGTGGGCCTCCATCTTCCTTTGAATGGTAGTGATCTCCACCAAGGTTTTTGCACAAGCCTCTGCAGCCTTCAATGATGTACAAGTGTCACTTAGAAAAGCTAGAGTGTTTTGCAATCTCCACATCCTTAAAATGAGTATTCCATATGTTGTTGAAGGTACCAGTGCAGATTGCTTGGAGCCCCATCAAACTGAGGCACTTGTTCACATGTTCACACAGCTTCAATTGAGTGTAGATTGAAGGCAAAACCTTGAGATTTTCCCTGACCCCATTTGTGGTTCGGCATTTGTGAGGCATCCTGTCTGCATTTGCTTCCACAAAAGCCTTGAGTATCTCTATGGCTGCCATGATGTGAGAGCGGGTTTTGACCAAGCGAGTGTTCCCATGAACTGAGGTTCGCGCTCCATCTAGCCACTCATCCCTCCGACGGTAGAACGTGGTCTTTGGGATCCCGTATATACTGTACCAAGCTTTGAAGCAGATGGCCACCTTATTAAATACCATGGATGTACTCTGATAACCTGTGTCCGAGGCCATTCCATCAATACACCCAGTTAGTGCAGCATATACAAACTCATGCCTTTGCTTTTGGGTGAGCATACGAAAGACTGTCTACATTGGGTAATTTCATTCCGGTCTGCCATCTGACAACACTTCTTCTTGCAACAGTCAATCGTGGAAATGCTCGTAACACTTTCGGAAGATGTAGGATCCATCTTTACCCTCTTGCTGAAACTTGCAGGGGAAGATCTACAACCCATGAATCGCCTTTTTCTTACAATAGGACCAATGCAAGGAACCTCTTCAAATATGAGTTGTTCTTCCGGGTTGTTATTATTGAAATCCAACCCAGAATATGTTGAACCATCTTGCCGTCTTAATTCAGATGTTCGCCACCTCACGAGGGATCCAGGATACAATGTGCCATTAGGTGAAACCTCTGTCACAACTACACCCACGAAGTCGGACCCTAGTTTCTCTTCTGACACTGCTTCCATTGGATTTATAGCTGTGATGATGCCTCTTCCGACTTCAATCTCACGAAGAAAGAGAATCACCTCATCCATCACAGCAGGCAAGCCATCATCTGGTAAACTCGTGCTACTATTTGTTTGTGACTCTGCATATTCTGTGTCAGCCTTGACTTCATCCAAATTCCACAATACAGGAGAACCCTCCTCAAATTCCATTCCAGAACCTCAACATGCTTGTAAATGGTGTTCACCCATACGTACACACAAGATCCTTGGGCAATATTGTGACATGATGCATTATTATCTCGAACTTCCACAGTTCCAGTGCCAACTATCTCGTTGTTCCGAAGAAGACATACTTTATCTCCAGTATTAAACATATTGTCCTGCACATAAATAATTGTATTATTTATGATATCTGTTTATGCAATATTTCTAAGAAATCTGAATTACGGTTACTTAATAATATATATGCAATAATACATAATTATGTTTAGAGATAATATCTCATGTTTGATTAATACAACTGATGGGCGGATTAATCCCGCCCACGAATCCCTCCGACGAGGAACGGTCGGCGGGATTAATCCCGCCGCCGACTCAACCCCTTCGAGAGAGTCGGCGGGATTAATCCCGCCTTGGACTCCCTCCGACAAGGAAGAGCCGGCGGGATTAATCCCGCCGCCTCTTCCTCGGGGGAGTCCGGCGGGATTAATCCCGCCGACTCTCTCCGACGAGGAGAGTCCGGGGATTAATCCCGCCGACTCCCTCCCGAGGAGAGTCGGCGGGATTAATCCCGCCGGCTCTTCCTTGTCGGAGGGAGTCCAAGGCGGGATTAATCCCGCCCACAATTCTTACGACGGGAATGGGTGGCGGGATTAAACCCGCACATAACTCTCTCCAAAACTATGATTTCAAAGAGATCTCGGGATAAATCCTGTCCCCAAATCCTTAAAACAGGGATGTGGTGCGAGATTAATCCCGCCACCCCTTCCCTGCCTCCTAAAATGGTTGGCGGGATTAATCCCGCCGACAACTCTTTCTAATAAATTCTGGTAACTCTTCATCAGTTGAGAAGGTTATCGGCGGGATTAATCCCGCCACTCTTTTTCAGTGGCGGAGAAGCATTGCCCGAGAGATGGTGGCGGGATTAATCCCGCCACCTCTTCGAAGAGGCGAAAAAGAAATGGCCGGATTAATCCCGCCGCCCCGGTTAACCTAGAATATTAAGTTAAAAGGATATTTAAACGGGATAAATCCCTAACGGAATATATTATAATCCTAATGCATTCCTAAACCCCTAAATTGTAATTTTAAGAGAGAATGTAAGAGAGTGAATCTTTATAAGTATTTTTAAATTTGTTTATAATACTTACTTGTAAACAGCACTGAAGGCGCCGTGCTTTCCTATAAAGAATAGCACCCAATTTAATCTCGCTCCTGAGATGATCACTATGAAGAAAAAAGAAGATCTAAAGAGTGAAAAATACAGAAATGAAGAAACCCTTGCCGGAGAAAGAACCAGATCTGAATTTGAGTGGGAAATTAAATGCATTTTCAAATTTACATGTCAGACCGACAATACATATGTCAGAAATTCAAATTTTTTAAAAAGAACAGAAAATAAAATTTAAATGAGTTGACACAAATATCCGACACTCTACATATATACTCTCCAGTTCCAATGAGTATTTTAAAATTGCATTTAATGTTATTCAAGTGATTCAAGCTGTTTAATATTACGAAATTTTAGACTATATTCTACATTCTTAGTATTCAAGTATATTTATATATATATATATATATATATATATATATATACTTATACAATAAATAAATTGATATATTATTATGTATCATTTAAAATATATTCATAGTCTGTTTATTATTATTATTTTCTTAATTACTCGAGTATTTAGTTTTCATTTCCTAGTATCAATGGGATATTCTTTATTATTTTATTAATATTTGAAGAATATTCTAATATTAAACCTGATTATCATAATTAAATTAGTCTTGTTCTTAATTATTGCAGTAATTATTCTACATTTGTATATATTAATGGGATTTTCTCAATTAATTTGTTATTATTTCAAGAATATTCATGTGTTAAACCTTATTATCAATATTAAATTAATATACATATAACATATTTTAATTATTATAATAATACATCATTTTATTAATATATAGTCATATGTTTATAATATATATATTAATATCATTTCCTTAATTACTTGAGTAATTAATCTTCTTTATATTAATGGGATATTCTTTATTATTTTCTTATTATTCCAAGAATATTCCAATATTAAACATGATTATGATAATTAATTTAGTTAATTATTTGAGTACTTAATTTACATTTGTATATATTAATGGGATTTTCTCAATTAATTTCTTATTATTTCAAGAATATTTCAATGTTAAACCTTTTTATCAATATTAAATTAATATATATTATTAAAACTATATATGGCTATATATTAGATAAAATCATATATTATTATGTATAATTTAAAATATGTTCATAGTGTGTTTATTAATATTATTTTCTTAATTATTCGATGTTTGTTTTGCACACATATATAAACACAATCATAAATTTACACACGCATTACAAGAACTTACAAAAACACATATGCACACACATGCACAACCCTAAACCAAACTGAAGAAATATGTTGCTTCTTTATTGAAAACATCATGTTCAACGCATGTATGATATATGTACTCAATCTGTGTGTATGTAACACATTGAATTTACATGTGTAATATTTATATTAAGCTTGTTGGGAGCAAACCCTAAACCCTAAACCCTAAACCCTGTGTATACATGTGTGTACAAAAATAATTTTTCAACACTCTCTCTTCACACCATGCATGATCCATCCTAAACCCTAAACCCTAAACCCTAATATGTAACACAATGAATTTACTCATGTAATATGTATGTATGTCTGTGTGTATACACGTGTGTATGTATATATGTGTACTTTTGTATGTCTTTCTCTCTCATACACACCATGCATGATCCATGTTAATATGTATGTCTCTTTCTCTCAAACATACACACCATGCATGATCTATAATATGTACTCGGTCTCTCTAATATTATGTACTAATATGTATGTATGTCTGTGTGTATAATACACACCATGCATGATCCATAATATGTACTGTCTCTCTTCTCTCATATACTATGTATGTATATCTGTGTATAATATGTGTAAGTATATATGTGTACTAATATATGCAATGTGTACAAAAATAATTTTTCAACACTCTCTCTTCTCTCATACATACACACCATGCATGATCCTAAATCCAAAACCCTAAACCCTAAACCCATGTAATATGTATGTATGTCTGTGTGTATACACGTGTGTATGTATATATTATGTGTATTAATATATGCAATGTGTATGTATGTATTGATACACATGAAACTTTAACACTCTCATGGACACACACATGTTAAATCCCTGCATGATTTATATTTTTGGGGTGTATGTGATACACCCACGCACACGCACGCGCTAATAATATAATGAAAGAATATTCGTTTAGGGCGAATCTATATTTTATTCTTTTTAGGGTTTAAGTATATTCTCAAAGGAATATTCTATTAGGGTTAATATATATATTTAATTCCTTTAGGGTTTAGGTATATTCTTAGGGTTTCAAGAGGCGGCCTGTGAAATCGGCGGCGGCGGCTGTGCACACAGGTGAGATCTGTGTGTGTGTGTGTGTGTGTATGTATGTATGTATATATGTATAGGAGTGTGCGTATAATTTATTTATTAGTTTTATCTCTCGCACACACACGCACACTCCTGTGTATGTATATGTGTGTGTGGGTGTGTGTTTGTTTATCTGTATGATTTTATTTGTTTCGCTCACACACGCATACACACGATATACATATACACATATATATATATACCTATATACATATATACATACATATATTATGTGTACCAGTATCTATAAATTTTTTTTTATTGATCTATCTCTCCCACACACACGCACACTGCTTTACACACACACACACACACACACACACACACACATATATATATATATATATAATCAATGCATATTAACAAATAGTATACAACACTAGTTTATATATATGCTTATATATTCATATGGGTTATATATATATACACACATATATATATGTGTGTGTTTATCTGTATAATTTTATTTATTTATTAGTTTTATCTCTCGCACACACACGCACACTCCTGTGTATGTATATGTGTGTGTGTGTGTGTTTGTTTATCTGTATGATTTTATTTGTTTCGCTCACACACGCATACACACAATATACATATACACATATATATATACCTATATACATATATACATACATATATTATGTGTACCAGTATCTATATAATTTTTTTATTGATCTATCTCTCCCACACACACGCACACTGCTTTACATATATATATATATATATATATATAATCAATGCATATTAACAAATAGTATACAACACTAGTTTATATATATGCTTATATATTCACATGGTTATATATCTATATACACACATATATATGTGTGTGTTTTCTGTATAATTTTATTTATTTATTAGTTTTATCTTTCGCACACACACGCACACTCCTGTGTATATATATGTGTGTGTGTGTGTTTTTTTATCTGTATGATTTTATTTGTTTCGCTCACACGCATACACACGATATACATATACACACATATATACCTATGTACACACATATATTATGTGTACCAGTACTGTATAATTTTATTTATTTATCTATCTCTTGCACACACACGTACACTCCTATACATACATACATACATACATATATATATATATATATATATATATATATATATACACACACACATATATATATGTGTGTGTTTTTCTGTATAATTTTTTTATTTATTAATTTTATCTCTCGCACACACGCTAAGCCCCTCGAGCGGCGGGATTAATCCCGCCGCTATAGGTTGGCCGGCGGCGGGATTAATCCCGCCGAGGTTGGGCTGGGCGGCGGGATTAATCCCGCCGCTCTACACCGAGAGCGGCGGGATTAATCCCGCCGCCTGGCTGCGTGAGGGCCGGGCGGATTAATCCCGCCCATGGCCTGCGTGAGGGGCCTCGGCGGGATTAATCCCGCCGCTCACCCATGCCCTGCGCGGAATGCGGCGGGATTTATCTCGCCGGCAATGGCCTGTGTGAAGGCCCTAATGGCGGGATTAATCCCGCGGATTCCGCGCAGGGCATTTACAGGGATGGGCGGCGGGATTAATCCCGCCGCTCATGAGGCTAACCGAAGAGCCTGCATGAAAGATCCTGCACGGAAGGCTAACCGAAGAGCCTGCATGACATGTCCTGCGCGTAAGGCGGCGGGATTAATCCCGCCGCCCAGGGAATTCACGCAGGACATGAACGGCGGGATTAATCCCGCCCCACGCTCATGCCCTTCGCGGAGGGCGGCGGGATTAATCCCGCCGCTCAGGCACTTCCGCAGGATATAAGCGGCGGGATTAATCCCGCCCCCACCCATCCCTGTTCAAAATGCCGCAGCCAATATATATGTGTGAGCGCATGATTTACGAGAGGGCGGCGGGATTAGTCTCTCCGAACCTTCATTGCCCGGTGGCGGGATTAATCCCGCCACCCTTTTTTTTCCTCCATTGGTATGTTGAATCAATCCCGACTAACTCTGTCTGAGACGGAGAAGGTTTACAAAATACCAATGGAGGGAACTGAGAAGGGTGGTGGGATTAATTTCACCATCCCTTACATGGTGGGCGGGATTAATCCCGCCGCGTACGCATGCCCTGCGCGGAATCGGGCGGGATTTATCCCGCCGCCATTGGCCTGCCTGAAGGGCCTAGGCGGCGGGATTAATCCCGCAAGATTTCGCACAGGGCATTGGCGTTCGGCGGGATTAATCCCGCCGACTAAGGCCCGAGTGAAGGGCCTGGGAGGCGGGATTAATCCCGCGCGTACGCATTCCCTGCGCGGAATCGGGCGGGATTTATCCCGCCGCCATTGGCCTGCCTGAAGTGCCTAGGCGGCGGGATTAATCCCGCCCGATTCCGCGCAGGGAATTGGCGTCCGGCGGGATTAATCCCGCCGCATAGGGACCGAGTGAAGGCCCTGGGCGGCGGGATTAATCCCGCCGAGTCTTCAATGCCTGTTGGAGGAATGAATCCCGCCACCCTTCCTTTTTCTCCATTGGTGAGTCGGACCAATCCTAAACGTTTCTGTCTGAGACGTAGAAGGTTTTCAACATACCAATGGAGAGAATTGGGAAGGGTGGGGAAATTCATTTAACCATCCTTACATGGTGGGCGAGATTAATCCCGCCCCTTTCTGGAGTCACTGAAGGGGTGTGAGAAATAAATCCTGCCCAGTTCTCTCTGAGACCGAGAAGGGTGGCAAGATTAATTCCGCACTCCCGTTCAAGGCCTCCAGAAAGGTGGCGAGATTAATCCCGCCCACTCTTTCAGGAGGCATTGAAGGGGTGGCGAGATTAATCCCGCCGCACCTTCCATGTGAATATATATGTGTATTAGTATATATAAGTTGCATATCTCATTTTATTTACTTTTATCATCTTATTATAATATTTCGAGTAAAAGCTAGGAATCTATGTAAAACTGTCCAGAGCTCACATTTGTGGTGGTTCTAAAACGAAATGTTATCTTTCTTTTGCACTAGCACAAATGTGAGCTTCGGACAGTTAATTACGTCTACTTCTCTCTGTGTATTATTTTTGTATATTCGGGTTTATACAAGTGTGTGTGCGTTTTTATATGATTTGTATTCATAGTGTATTATTTTGCAGAAGGACGATTTGATCAAACAAGGAGATCGAGTCATTAGTATGGAGTCGTCGTCAAATTCTGGGTAAGAATTAAAATAAAATCTGTTATACTCGGATACTTGAACTAATCATTTTTGTATTCAGATGTGGAATTGAGGTGACATTAAAGACAAGAGCAGGAGAAGAGATGGGCAGGGGGATTCTGGAATCAACTTGGCCATATTTTAAGATAAATGGGAAGCGCATTGGAGCAACCATGGCTGCTGTCAAATTAACCTCTGTCACATCTCATGGACAAGCAAAACAATGGAAAGTAGATTCGCTAGTCAAGCACCCGAAAGCAGGCTGCGAACCCAGATTGGACGATTCTCGACACATATGCCTTGTTCCATCCAATGTCACGTTCTCGGATCCAGAGGTCGTCAGTTACAACATTAATTTCGGGTGGTTTTGTCGACTTGTGGATAATGACGTTCACGTGTTCACTAATGATGTTGACCTTGGAGTTCTTCTTCAACTCAACGAAAGCCCATCTATGGAGGGGATCCATCTGGATGTCTACTTCGAAAATCTTCAGACTCATCGAGTAGGTGTATTGTCAGGAGATATTGCTTCACAATACAGAAAATCAGCAAGTGAAGCAATCTTCCCTCTTCACATTGAAGAAGAACACAGCGACATCATAATGGAGATTGAGAGGGTGGCTCGGTCTCAGGTTCTCTACAGATCACGTTCAATTTGCTTAGGGAGCTTTGGGAGCTGGAAGAGTGTACCGAGAACACTAGAACAGCTGCAGTCGGGGATCACACATGTTGATTCGGATCGCAAAAGAAAATCATCAATCGTTTTGTCAGCTGCACCTGTGGCATCTCATGCTGCAATAAGTCACAAGGAAATGATGTTGGATGATAAGATTTATCCTTGTAGGGTTAAATATTGCAGCGTCAACCCAAACTTCAATTACAGGCCACTCAACCAGGAACGTGTAGCTGAGCTCATGGAGAAGATGAAGGACGACAATTCTTATACCGTTCCACATAATGCTGTTTTGTGTCCATACTATGAAAGAAGGAAGGGCGCTGACAAAGTCTGGATCACAACACCAGAACAACTCATGAAGATTCAGACGGAGAATAGAAAATCTATCAAGTACTACATCATTAGTGGCCAGCACACAATAACGGCAGCCCAACGACTTCTCGATGAACACAACAAAGGAACGATGGCAACAAAACTTTCCGAGCATACCCGTGAGAAGCTGACAAAAAGATCGGCGTTTTTAGCTAAGCCGAATCTCACAATCGAGCAGTACCATAAGTTATCGGCGGAATGGGACGCTGCCGACACCAACCACTACAACAGCAAAATATGGGAGAAGTTTAAACACACGCGAGCCGTGTGGGAATCTCTTCAGCGACCACAAAGAGCTACCGCAGGGAATACACAATCTGCGGAATACCGGGTAAGCAAATTGTTTGGGCGGGATTTATCTCGCCGGTATATTAATCTGTCTTTTTCCTCAGAGAGTTGAAGAAATTGCAGCAGTTGATTTTGCCCAGGTGGGCGGGAAGGAAACATCCTTTCTGATGATGTTGATTTCTTGCCCCGAAGATAGGATCTTTGCCAAATGGTTGGGGATTATGGAATCCTTTTCAAAAGGAACACTGAAGAAGAAGCAGACAAGTGAAGGGGAGCCCTCAGAAAAGTCTGCAAAGAAACCCAGTAAGACGCCGAAGGCTAAGTCTGTTCAATCTACAAAGGATGTAGACAACGATTTCAAGCTCACATGGTTGAAGCCTTTAAATGGAACAACGATGGAGGAGATGGAAGTCTTGGCTGATTTGGTGATCGATGGCAAACTACAAATTAATAACAGCAGCCCAACCTCTCCTTTTCATCTCAAGGCAATGGAGTTGAAGACGGTCAGGCATTTCAAGGAGTGGTTGGGAATACACTGCCACAAACTGGGTTGGACCTCGACTTCAACATATGAAGAGGTCAGCAAATATTTGCATGTGACGAACGATGATATGCTTGTCGAATGGGTGAACCAATCGGAAGATCTAGGCAAGAATCTATTGCACGCCAACGCCAAAAAGGAGAACATTGGGATGACGCCTTCTCTTATGGCAGTCCTTCAGCAGCGGAGAACCGAATTGAACCTTATAAAGGAGGATGCTACGAATCACGACAAGCCCTACAGATGTTTGTTGTTAGATTCGGAGACTTTATGGGGTAACATCACTGCTTGTAGGAAACCGTTTCAATTGTTCGTGATGGATCGGCGGGTGTCAAAAAATCTTTCGACAGATAGGGCACTAGAGGATCTGGTGGAGAAACTTAGCCGTGCAAGCATATACATAGAAGGTATTTATTATTGAATTCATGCTTGCGCTCTTCACTGATACCTACTTTTTCAGGTATTTATTTCTTGATTCTTGCTCATGTCACCGATACTTTTGCCTTCGCCTTCGCCAAGAAGAATAGACATCGTTGGACAGGATTTTATATGAACGATGCTAATCCCAAGTGCATTGATACCGTTGTTCACTTGGTTGTTAGGAATGCGCCAAACAATTTCAAGCTTCCAAATGACTGGCCAGGCATCTGTTTGCACTCCAACGGCCCTGAACCTCCATCCGATACACCGATAGGTGAGTGACGTATTCGGCAATGTACGTTATCCAAACATTACAAGTCAAGCGGCACGGAGCATCGTCAACTTGATTAGGGGTCCTGACAGTGATGCGTGGGTTTTTGACTACTGCACTAGGGGGTCCGTCTTGAAGGAGTGTTACCTTCGGCATACATGTGTGTTTGCCGTTGAAAAGGATAAGACCATGGTTGAGGACCTGAACAAGTGGATAGATTGGGTCTCAACTGAGTACCCCAACGAATCCATAAAGGCGTATTTGAGAAAGTTCCCTCCAGATAAGTGCGATAGCTCTGAAGGTGAATCTGGTTCAATCTCGGAGTCTGAGAACGAACTTCAATCAGATATTAGACCGGAAGTTATCTCGAGGAGTACAGAACATTCGCACACTCCAGGACCCATGGAAACATCAATAGAAGATGCAGAAGATCTTGAACCATCTCACAAGCGGCTTAGACCTTCTTCGCCTCACTCAGAAGGTAATAGCGAAGAAGAATTGATAATGAATTGATAGAGTGATGAATAGTTGTAAATGAGTGTAACATAAGGCATTTTTGTATATTTCTTTTATATTTGTACAGAAAATAAATTCTCAAGGATTAATGAAGCTTTTAGTTCAAACATGGGTCACACATTAACAAGGTAAATAATATACCTTGATAATTTTAAGGTCAGCTAATTATCATTTTGCAGATGTAATGAAATAATTGAGAACATGGATTTTCAGCATTGCATGAGGTAAGAGAGGGGTTTGGCGACAATTTCTTGTGCCACATGTCAGAATGACAGAGTTCATGCAGGAAATGGATAATAATGCAGCTCAAAACATCGTTACCATGGGGGCCACTTTCATCATCATTTTTATTGGCTTCAATTCCGAAATCAATTTCTTCAGCGCATGCAATATCTGAATCTTGTAAGGATGATGTACAATTAAATGATGAAGGGATAGGCAACGAGATAGTGGCAACGGATAAATGTGAAAGGGAGCAAACAAGTGATTTGCAAAGTATTCAAGAGGCAACGCTATCTCATGTTACTCATGGCCATATTGTGTTGTTGGATGTCAATGGTGTTCTGCTTCATCGACAAAGGCCCCAGGATAGAAAAAAGAAATCAAACAAGGAGATTTCATTCCTTGTCATGGTAAATTTCGATATGATATTATTTTTCGTCCAGGGTTGGATCGTCTCTTTCAAAAGCTTAAGGAGATGGGTGCGCTTGTGGGGATTTGGTCATGCATGCAGATTCATAACTTAACACCGCTGTTGAATTTACTTAAGAAACATTGTAGTGTTGCAGAAGAGGTGATTCGTAAAGATTGGATTTTTGACCAGCGAATGTTCATAAACCTCTCGAATTTCACAATATAAGAAAGGAAAGCAAGCCATACTTCTTCAAGAATGAAAGAATAATTGGGACTCATGGGGAGATCAGTCGCTTAAGGATAATGAAGAACGCACAGATGTTAGTAGTAGACGACTCTCCTCAGAAGGCTATGCTCAACCAAAACATTGCTTGTATTCATCCAATCACTTTCGATCCATATTCTGATACCGATATCATGGATGAGCTAGTGAACTACTTGGATACGTGCCTCAGAAAGAAGAATCTCGAAAATTTTTGTGAGCAGTATCCACCGTATCATACATTTCCTGAAGCTTTTCTTTCTCGTGATATTGAATTTTATAAAATGAAGGATAGCAACCGGGCGCTTTATAATATTATTCTTAAGGAACGTCAGTTTTTAGATGAGCCTTTATGCAGACCTTCTCTTATCACATCTTATGTATTAACAAGGATGGCAACTCCCAATTGCATTCGTGAGAGTGTTAAGTGGTGGCAACAACATCAAGATATTGACCAAAATGATTTGATTAATCCGGAGAGTGATGATTTAGACAAAATGAAAAGATTTCTTTGTATGATAGAAAGAAAGTATTTATAAAAAATTAACATGTTGATAAGAAAATGATTTCATTTGTAATTATGTTTGATAGTATTTCTTCATTATTGTAAACTATTTTTAGAATAATATGAATATTCTAAGATATTTTAGGAATATTCCTTACTAAGTAAGGTTATTGAAGGATTAATTAATTAATTAATTAATATTTAAGGCTTAATTACATATTAATTAAATGATTAATTAATAATTAAAACTTAAGTATTAATTAGTAATTTATTTTATATTCCCATTTTCACGTATCATGCCCACTTTAGTTACAACGTGCATATATGATTGGCACCAGCAATGTAAGTAATTTGGACATTCATATATGAAGTGTAGAGTGCATGTATGTGAGAGTTTACTGTATGTTTCAGTGTATAATTGAAGTATTAGATGTCTTTGATTGTGTAACATACAAGGTGCTCTCTCTCTCTCTTGCAATTTCCTATTCATGTAAAGGTGGAAGAGGTAGAGCGATTATGGATGACAGCCCTGCTATACATTGTGAAAAGATGGATAACAAACCATTTACTTTGAGCCAAATCCTACGAACAATCGGATGCAGCGTGTTGGATTTCTACATGGAACACCCGACGCATGTTTTATTCAAGTGCGAGTTGGCTCTAAATGCTATCTATGGTGAACATTTTGAACGTAAACTCCAGGTAGCACTATCGGTTATATAGACAGCTATATGTATTTATCAGTTTCTGATTCGAGCATTTTAAACAGATGAAGGAAGACCAAACTAACTTTCTCCATTTAGTGGTTTCGTAACTGTTGTGCAGGGTAAGCTTCAAAATTCATAATTCGTGATTGGCACCTAATCTCCTTGTTAATCTTCAGGGTAAGCTCCCCCTGGACGATGAATGTCTGCAACAACTTACGAAGCTCTACCAGGCCTTTTGTATATGATTGGCACCAGCAATGTAAGTAATTTGGACGTTCATATATGAAGCAAGTAAGCACGTTGTCAGTTTAATTTACTTAATGTATATACATACATGTATATGAATAATTATGAATATATGCAGATACTATCAGAGGTTGTATCCGGGTTACTTTGAGGTTGACCACGGTCATGAGTTTCCCTTGCCTCAAAGGTTTGGGTGGCTTTTGTTTCTGGCCTTGCGTACGCATGTATTGGGCAGGTTCCCAGATCTGGTTACCTGTACCCATGCACTTCTAGCTGTATTCGTAAGTATTAGTTTTGTATATGGTTATTAATATAACGTCTTATATTAACATGTAATTATGATAATTCATATGCCAATATTGTCGATGCAGAAGAACAAGAATCTCTTCCGTAGGTGTTACTGATTTTAGATGTTCCGTTTGACTAGTATGTTGCATGTGCTTTGAGGGGCCAGAAGGTGTTAATGTCATAGCTTGTGTTGCATGTTGGGGATGTGTCCGAGGGAGATGTGATGCAAATGGTAGAAAAGACTCAGGAATTGATTACCACTATCTTCCCCAATCTACCTGCCACAAGTTGTAGCAATGTTAACTAGCTTCTGGGCTTCAACAATACTGGTACTCTCTCTCTCACACACACATGCATTGCCTATGATCAAATGGAACTTGATGATACAACTAACTAATGTATGTCTGCAAAGGGATTGACATACTTTGAAGACTCCTTTAGTTTTGGTGTACCCTTGTTACACTCGTCCCTTCATTTTGTCGTGAATTCTTTTGACATGGGTGTTGAGGGCATATTGATGCAGAAAAGTACAAGTGTACTTGGTCAACATAATCCCATTGTGTATATCGTCTATATGTTACAGTGAATAGAGGTGAACTACTCTATAATAAAAAAAAAGTGTTAAATAATGGTTTGGAGTTTTAAGAAGCTCTATGCCTACTTAGATGGTTTTCAAATGCTATTTGAAAAGTAATCATACTATAGTTACTTTGTTTTTAAATTAGAAGAACTTGATTAGTCATAATGCTTGGTGAGTCTTTAAACTTTAAATTTATGGCTTTGAAATTATTCATTCCTCATGGAGTTTCATATGTTCTTTCTTGAGCTCCTCTTCCACTTTTTCTATTTTTAAAAAGCCAGTTATTCTAACATTAATGGATTTTCTAAATAAGAATTTGGTACCATCAACAATTACTTACTTAACATTCAATGTACACAGAGTGTAGAGTTAGATTTGCCTTTTTGAATGAGGTTTAAAAAGTTCAAAAGGTTGAACCATATATTCAAAGTTTATGGATTTAAGAATCTTATATTGCTTGTCGATGACTTACAATCCTTACAATCTATTACATATACAATCTTAGTAATTATAAAAGTGATATAGATTTTACAATTTAAGTCACTATATATTATTTACTTATTGCATGGATATAAATCTCATATATCCTAAAAAGTGCCATGAAATTTAATTATTTTTTTTTAAATAATAACCTGGATTATATGATGAATCTTTTAATTTTAAATTTTATATTATAAACCTTCAAACAAATTGCGGCAGCCTTGTATTGTATATATTTATACGTCAGTATACTGATATAATTTGTGTGCGTGTGTGCGAGAGAGAGAGAATAATATGTTCAGTGATAAAAAAACAAGTTGGAACCTAAAATATAACTCAGTTAATATTAATGTCAGTATACTGATATAATGTGTGTGTGAGAGAGAGACTTTCCGACGTCTTTGTCAAGCTCATATATATATAAATTAACAAGCAGTTTATTAGTAATTTCTGCTCTAAATACACTGCCTGTCTCAACGCACCGGAAGACGTGTGCAGTCTGCATCCACCGAGCATGGCAGCCCAAGAAACGGTGTCCGTCTCCAAACCGGACTGAGCAACCGATAACAAACCTCGGGCATCTCGAGTTGTCCGACTCGCGCAAGCATATCGATAACACAAGAGAACTGCTGTTTGCAAGGAACACTCTCGTAGTCTATACACATCGATATGAAACACTCCTTGCAACCGAAGTCTTACCACGGTAACTACACGAAGTTAACGTGCCGGTGAACGTGAACTCGTCCGGTGAGATGCCCTCCATAACCATGCAGTGAAGCAACTCAAAAAACAGTGCTCGGAGTGTGCACAAATGCGAAAACAAGTACATTCCACGCTATAACGTTTCTCTCCGGCATCATCTTGAAAATCCTCCAGGCTTCACGCAGATGCCCCGAATGGGCATTTGCCATAACCATACACGTCCATGCAACAACGTCCCTCTCCGGCATCGCGTGGAACACCTCTCTTGCATATTCCACCTCCATGTTCCGCGTGAGTCCACACAAGAGTGCCGAGCAAAGAGTAGCAGTCTTCTCGGGGGAGCTTTCGAACACGGCCTTTGCCTCGTGTACGTCCCCTCTTGAGGCGTACATCGTGATCATTGCCATATGCGTCACCGAGTTTCTCTCCGGCATCCCATCGAACACACCTTTGGCTTCCTCCACGCACCCCTCACGTGTATACGCCTGAAGCATCACCGTGTAAGACCATACAGACCATTCGGGCATCGTCCGGAAGAGAACCTCCGCTCTCCGAGCTTCCCTCTCTCTGCGTATCCCTGGAGCATGCAAGTCCACGAAACCTCGGTTCTTTCCCGCATCGAAGTGAAGAAAGGCCTCTGCTTGTCCGAGGTCCGGGAGCTCCACGAGTGCCGCCAACAAGTGTGTTGAACGTGACTACGTTCCATTCCGGCATGGAGTCGAACAAGTTTTGGACTTGTTGGTGTTCCCCATTCGCGGCATATGCCTGAACCAGACTAGTCCATGAGATAATGTCTCTCTGGGGCATCCGATCAAAGAGTTTCTTTGCTTCGTATACACTCCCTTGTGCGGCATATCCAGCGATCATCTCATTCCATGTCACTATGCTCTTCTCTGTCATGCAACTGAACAGTTTCACTGCGTGGTGCATTTGGCCGGTCTGGGCATATGCGTGTATCAAGGTATTTTTTGAAACTGTGTTTACCTCGGGCATTCTATCAAACAACCACTTGCACCTCTCTACATCTCCGACCTGTGCGTATAACGACACCATCGTTGTCCATGAGACTATGTTCTTTTCCGGCATCCTGTTGAAGAAATCCTCTGTCGCTTGCGGATGCCCGGACTGGGCATATGCTCCAAGCATAATGCTGAACGTGTACACGTTGGGGTGTTTGATAGCGCTGAAGACGACACGTGCCTTGCGTAGATCCCCACATTTGGTGTGTTTTAGCAGCTGTAGATTTGCAAGATATGTGCTTTCTGTGCAGAATTCTGCAGACATTTCAAAGTTTTAATTTTTTCGTTGTACGAAACGTTGTAATTAAAATGGGAATGATATATCAAAATGAAAATATAAAAAGAAATCTTTAATTAATACTTACGTATTAATTATTAATATTTCAAACATACATTTTAAAGAATAATCTTTTTAAAATTATTTTTTTATAATTAAAAATGTTAATTAAATAATTAAAATTATTAATTATTAAGAAAATAAAACTACATACATTCCCATTTTAGTTATAACGTTCGTATGTCTATTGTTTTTACTATCTGTCGATTCATTTACTTTAATTTCATTTTAAACAAATGGTATTAAAATAAAGGTTGGATTATTTAAATTATTTAAAAAGTTTATATTTTACTTTTTTGACCTAAATTTAGTCATATATATACATATATTCATTTTCTTATATTAGATATTTGTGTGTTTATAAAAAAAACATTAGCGTATGTGGTGAGAAGCATTATTTACTATCAAATGAACAGTTTAAAATATTATTTTAAATTCTTTTTACTATTTTATTTACAATGACAAACTCACAATGATTTATGTTTTTTTTTTATTCTTATTAACTATTTAGAATTGATAGATAATTTTTTAATTTTCTGATTATTATTGTTTTCATTTTACATAATTTGCAACATCTTTAATATAGTATATTTATTTAATATAGTAAATTTATCAGCGCAATATTAATGCAATATTATGTGTGTCTGTGTGTGTATAACACACATAAACTGCACAATATACATATATGATTATTTTTTATTTATGCCTAAGAATATATATCAAGGATGTGTTTTCCTATATGTTTGTTTTTTTCAATTTTTTTTAATTTATGCTATATATTGCTATATACTTATAGTTACGAATATAGTTACAATGGGATGGTCAAGATTGATGTAATCAAGACATTATAATATTATATTTTGCTGTATTAACAAATTTAATTTGCAAGTGTTAACATATTTGATTTGTTAAATAACATATTTATATAGTATCAGTCTATAAAAACTTTTAAATTATAAACGACATTTTCATGAAAACTGATATGAGTCTTGTCGCAGGTTTTTTTTATACTGTTTTAAGTTTTACGAAATATATAAATTCCTTATATTTAGAATTATTTATTTTATGTGTATATATATACCACATGTAGATGTATATACGTGAGCTATTAGTATATTTATATACACCTAATATATGTGTGCATTTATCACATATGCATATATCTTTTTTTGAAAAAAATCACGTAATTTAACCTATTAACCAGAGATTAATTAAGTATATATATGCTAATCTGAGGCGCAATCAACGGTTGCGATGCACTTTGACCAAAACAAAGTGGGAAACAGGGGATTAGGGTTAGGGTCAGTGAAGAAATGGAATTCGGGAGAGTAGCAGTGGTGCTATGCTGGATTGATGGCCCTCGCTTGTGGTGCACGCAGAGAGCAGATCTGATTCCTTTGTCAAGAAGACGATCAAGGATCACGACATTGTCATATTCTCCAAATCTTACTGCCCGTAAGTCTGTATGTGTTTGCCCAATTTTGAGTTAATTGAAATGAATGTTCTTTGTCTATCTATATGTGTGTATATGCGTGTAGAAATTTTTGCCCAATTTTGAGTTAATTGAATGGTACGTTCTTGTCTATGTATATTTGTGTGTATGCGTGTAAAAATTTTGCCCAATTTTGAGTTAATTGAATGATATGTTCTTGTCTATGTATATGGCTGTAATACTTATCTTGGTGTTGACTTCTACGTGTATTTATATATTGATACTTTTATTTTATTTATTTTTTGTTACAGTTACTGCAGGCGAGCAAAATCTGTCTTTAGTGGTTTGAATGAGACTCCTCATGTTGTCGAGCTGGATCTGCGAGGTACTAGATTAACACACACGCACACATACACGTTTTCAGAAATATGCGTGCGTATGTGTTTATTTACGTGTGTGAGAGAGACATTATCATACTTTGTGTTGAATGTTGATAAATATTGTACTTGTATTTTTTGAGTGAGAGAGAGAGAGTGTGTGTGTGTTTTATCATAGAGTTACTTGACACTTATGCCAGTCCGGTAATCATAGATGCCACGTTTAGAGCAGCCACGAACTATTTAATCTCTCTTTATACACAAATATACATACATCCAGATTTACAAACACGCACAGGTGTGTATGTACCAGAACTCATATAGTTATCATAGATTCCTAACTACTTGACCATCGAAACATCTATATTACAATCTCTTCTCTCTCTCTCTCTCTTCTATCTATCTATATATATATATTATAATATATATATCTGTTGTGTGTGTATGAAGTTCTGGATACGTCAATCAATATTGTTGTCTATACACATCCATGTGTGTGTGACTATGTTTATAAATGTATATTAAGTTTTATCATTTTATAAATTAAATTCAGTACTGAATATCAAATATTCTATTGTTTCAAAATGATTAATCTATTGTACTATAATATTTTGTACTTAATCTTCATACTTGCAGCTGATGGAGATGATATTCAGGATGCATTGAGTGACTTGGTGGGTCGTCGCACTGTTCCACAGGTTTTCATTGGTGGCAAACACATTGGTGGTTCTGATGGTATGCTCTCTATATGTGTGTGTGTGTGTGTACATACGTATATATTAATAGTGTATTTTGTTTTTGTTGTCTAGATACTGTAGAAAGCTCATGAAAGTGGACGTTTAGAGCAGCTCATTAGTGATTTGAGGAAGTCTGAACTTCGCTGAATGCAAATCTTCATCTTAATGAAATAAAGGTTTACAAATTTGATTTAATTTGTTTTGCATATACGGTAATATGATTACACAGAGATATTGGTGCGTGCGTGCGTGTATGTAATCAGTTCCAGCCGAGGTTGGCATTATTTATTACATGCAATATATACTTTTATTCTATATTATGTATACATATATCCCTCGAACTTTAATTTAAAATTTCATTGTATTTTGATTTTTAAATTTAATATATATATATATATATATATACACACACACATACATATAGCGAGAGAGCAAAATTTCGGAATGAAGAGAATGTTATTTATAATTTTTATAAATAAGAAAATTCTAGTAAATACCATAATTTTTAAAACTTATTATATATGTGTGTGTGTAATTTTGTGACATATCATAAATATATATGTTGGTATTTACAGTTCCTTTATATTGTACATCTTCTGTACGTGTATACACCGATATAGGCATAAACGTCATAAATATTTTCAAACAAATTTATGTGTATGTAATACATACATACATATATATTTAAAGCTTTGTATATATATATGATTATATAATATAATTATAATATCTGGAATATGCCCATATTATATATAGATAATTTTAAGTATGTGTGTGTTTTGTAGCACACACATACTTAAAATCTGTGTGTGTATTACACATTTTAATATATGTTTAACCATATTAAACCATTTGTAAAGCTGGTTTTAATCGGGTTTAGCTCTCTCTAATCTCGTAATTACCCATTCATAACACTGTATTAAACTAGATATATATATCTATAAATTATAAATAAATTTAAATTAAAAATTCACAAGAAATCCAGATTCAAATTCTCTCTTAAATATCATCTAAAGAATAGAATGCATACTCAACTCTATACTTAATACATACATATATTTGAACGTTTGTGCGTGCGTGCGTGTTCAAAGAACTCTCTATGTATTTACAGACATGTGGCTTGTCGCTTTTTTATCCATATGTTTCTCCTTTATACATATTGATGTAGAATGTGCATGTGTGTATGTGTGTGTGTGTTTCTTCTCTACGCATATGTGTATATGTATATATAAGACAATATTACCACATTTATAGTTCCAGGAGGAATATTTAATAAGTATATTCGTTTCTGAGTGCTTACGAAGTTAAACCTCTAAAAGCTAATAGTTATTACTAAATAACTAAATATGTCTAAGTATAGTTCGAATTATAAACATGAAGATTCTTAGTGTATAGTCACATAACTAGAGAATTATGAAAGATTAAATAATCATGATATATTTGTATATTAAAGCTAATAGTTACTCTATGTATAAATATAGTTCTTGAATTATAAACATGAACATTCTTAGTGTATATGTACATATAACTAGACATTTATTAAATAATCATGAATATTTATATATTAAGGGCCGATTCACACACCATTAATTTATTAACATTAGCTAAATTTAATGTAATTGTCTTCACACCAGCCTAAATATTACATTAAATTTTAAAAAGATAATGTAATATCATTTATTAATGTAAATCTATTCACACCAGTAAAACATTAAATTAAAAGATAATGTTTAATTAATGTTTTCTTTATAAAATTTTACATTAAGTTAATGCTAAGATTTCTCGGCATTAACTTAATGCCAAATACATTATTAGGGCGTGGAAACTCCAAACGCTCCTGCGTGGAAATGGCGAGACCTCCAAACGCTCCTCCCACATTGTACACAACTGAGCATATATTTAAATTAAATTTTTAAATTAAATTAAAATCTTGTAATTAAATTTTTTAAATATTAAATATTATTTTTAAATTTCAATTGTGTGTGTGTGCATGTGTATGCAGAAACTAAAGAAAAATTCAAAATTTGCAAAACTTAAAATAATATTTAATATTTAAATATAATAAATTAAGCTTTTAATATAAAGTTAATGTGAAAACACATTATGTTAATAACTCTAATGTAAATGGTGTGAAGTCATTTACATTACATTACATTAAGTTAAGTTATATTAATTAAAATTTTCTAGTGTTGTAATTAACTAATACTGGTGTGAAGATCGATGACATTAACTAATAATATTAAATAATAAAACAAACTAATGTAATGTTCACAACTTAATTGTATGGTGTGAATTGGCCCTAAGATTATACCAAGTTATAAATATGTAGACTTTACATTCTGATAATCTTATACTTTATATATGTGTATTGTAGTTTATATATTATATTTACGTTATCATAGGTTAATAACTTTATATAATGAGGTTTAGTTTAATCGTTATTGTTGACATTATATATAAAATCATAGGCTCGATTCACTCTATTGCTGGCAATAAATAAATCTCTACAGTAGGATACGATACAACATGTCTTATGTAATACATGCATATACGTATATACATAAAGTTATGCATATATACGTATGTCCATATTATATATAGACGTACACCTGCAAACCCTCTTGTCAAAACCCAGTCCCTGCACAAGGATAAATATATTAATATCATTGTAGTTACATAACTTGAAAATAATATATGTGTATTTTGTTTTGCGAGTATGTTGTATATTATATAAATATAAATACATTTAAATTAAAAATTCACAGAAATTCAACACTCTTAAATATCATCTAAAATACTTAATACATACATATATTTCAAACTGTACATGTGTGTATTCAAAGATGCACACACAAAAACTCTACGTCGCAAGAGTACTTCCATTTATTATATAACTATAATTCTCTCTCTCTTCTCTCTCTATATATATACACACGCGGTGAATGGAAGAAAACATGGTATGCAAAGATTAATAAAGTATATATAAAGAAAAAAAAAGTGTTTTATCACATAGTTAAAGAGAGAAAATACTTTTCAGAACCACCAATAAAAAACATTTATTTTACACTATAAAGAAGACTTACTTCAAGAGTGGAGTGTCGTTACACAAGAATTGAAAGTGAAGGTAGCTAAAGAATGTTGTTTAATATGATATATAATCTTGTAAATTATATGCATGAACTCCGAGTCCTAAAGACTACATTGCTTGTTTGTTGTTGGAGATGGGTTTTTTTGTTGAGATTTTGCTTAAAAAACTATTTATCATAAATTTTATTATGATTATTCTTTATTTTAGGTGTTAATTATAGTTACCTATTGAACTATGTTAATGTAGTGAGAAACATTCTCGCTTAGTGTACTTAGGTGTTTAAGGGTAGTCCGGCTGGCTATCACTTATACCTTGAAAAACTCTAGGTGAAAGTGTACTTACTTTTAAAAAAATTCTTATCCTCATTTTCTGTGTCTCTGTTGGGTTATTGGTTAGTTTCAGCTTAATCCTAGGGTTACTCTAACCCCACACCATAAACTTTGGGTTAGGGTTTAGGGGTCAAGGTGTCGTTAAGTTAACTCATTAAATATATTTTGATTGGGAATAACATTCTGTGCTAGCCCACTTTACAAAGGGGATGGGGGCCTTTATCACATATATTTAAGATATGTAGTGAGTTCATGGGTTCATAATTGAATTTTTTTTTTTTTTATTAATGCAAGCTATAACTTGTGTCGTCAAGGCACAACCTTTTGATGTGCTACTTTAACTTCCATAAGATATGGGTACATCCCACCTTTGAGGTAACCTATCTTTAACATTGATAAATCCATGCACAGGAGGTTTAATTAAAATACACATTTCAAAGGTTAAAGGTTGAGGCATGTCTCTAGCCTCCTCCTCCATGTCAAGCTAGGAGTAACACTCATAATTAAACAAGGTACATCTATGTCCTTATCCAATTATGAGCGTGGTATCTTGGTTAATATGTTCTCTTTAACAAGCTTTTGAGAGTTTATAAAGGGGTTTTAGAGGTGGCATTTGTGAACCATATTCGTGTAACCATGTGTAACTCTTGAATTTAAAGGGCTATGGCGAGATACCTTAACATCTTAGAAACAGTGTCACATAAAGATGTAACATTAAGCTAGATGACACAAACATAGGGTCTTGGACATGCACTTAAGGGAGGTTAGGTTTCGTAATTGGATGTGCTATTGACACACTCACATAGGGAGGTTGTTTTTCTTAGGATCCAAGAGTTGAAACACCCTAAACTCATTAACAAGAGCCCATTCGTGATACACTCGCAAGGTCACGTACTTAAGGTTATCAAAACCTAACATTAGGGAGTTTACTTAGTAGAGCATTTGTATCCACCTACAACGCACACTCATGTCCTCATTAAATATGAACCCTAAGTCTAGGGTATGACTTGGCCATTCAAATTTTTAAGGGGTTAATTATGGTTCAAGGTACCCCTTGTTGCCTAAAAAGGGTTGTACTCCCATATGGGTTTAAGGCATGAGCACATCTAGGTCTCTTGGAGTAAAATCCTAAAGTTTATTTGGGTTATTTTCTGGGGTTCGGAAGGTAGTTATTTTAAGGGACTTAGTCTACGACCCTAAATTTATATTTATTTGGAGCATCTGAGTTAAACTCTTAAGATTGTCTTAGAAGACTTAGTGTTACGCACACAAGGTGTTGATGCTGGATGGTTATTTGGTAATCACGTGTTACCATATGTTAACCCTTCGATTAAAACTCTGACACTATTGCTCGTGTTGCCAAAGTCACTAATATTGTTGTAACAAGGATAGATCTATTAAAATAACCAAATCATAGGGTGTTTTAGAAAATCCTATTTTTGGCAATTGTTGCTATTAAAGTTGCGTTGCTACAAAGGATCATCTTAGAGCATGAATTATTTTTGTTGCTAACATGTTAATACGTGTAAGCCCTACATATAGTTTATGTCACTTTAATAAGTTCAATATATAATTCACTAGTTTTAATAAATTACATTCCCAAAACTATCAACATAAACTACAAATAAATTGTACTTGAAAATTTGGTCTTTACAAATTAAGACACTAAACTCTACATAATATTTTTAGAAGGTATAATAAAAATTGAGTAAGTATAGTATTTTTGTCTTAGGTTTGTAGTGAAGCATATGTAATTATTGACATACTTGTACAATATTGAACTATAGATTAAATTAGAGTACAACAAAGCAGAGTAGACTTTAGTCATATGGAAATAATCCTGACATAAAAGAATTCATATAAATAATAAACAATTAGTAGATTGATGAGTTGTTAAAATCTTATTCATTCAGCTACAAAATTGATAAGCTTGCACAATCTAGAGCCTTGGTGAAATGAATTATAAGTGCATTTGAATTTCAAACAAACATAAATATCAACAAGCACAAATTTTTTTGTATATAAATCTTGTTTAATCCTTTGTTTTTCAACAATAACATACACAAAAACAAATTATTTAAGTAACAATATATGGTTTAAGTTTTTGAGAGTCTCGTTGACTGTGAAATTTAGAGTTTAAACTTTGATAAAGAAAAAGTATTGTACACCAATTTAGAACTCCATTTTTTATTAGTCTTGATAAACAAATTAGCTTTAATTTAAGATCTATACATCACTTTAATTCCCCTCACTCAATTTTCTTGAGTTACAAAAAATCAGAGTTTTCCCTTTAGTTTTCATTAGTTTCATAATGATTTAATAATGTGTGATGACTTATTTTAAGATTGAGGATATATTGAGAATTTTTATAAGAATAGATTGGGAAATTTTCAAGGGCATGTGAAATTTTTTTTATATTTTATGAAATAAAATCAACAATTACCTTAAACATAATACATTACTAACATATTTTAAAGTTATAATAAAATTTAAATTTTTTAATTAAGATAAGATATATATATATTACTATGATATTTTGTTTTTTCATATTCTAAATGAAATTTAAACTGAATCGAATATAGACCATTCAATTAAAACATCAAAATTTTATTTACATGTGAACTATAATAAATTATACCAATTAGAATGAGCTTAACACTTAATTTATATAATAAATAATGAGGTTTTATTTTGGAGTTAATAGCATGAATTACAAGATAAACATCAATTTTTATGTTAATTTTTTAAAATGTTTTATTTTGAGTGCTAAACACCATAAAAGTTTAAATGATATATAACGTACCAAACGATTGACAAGAATAAAGTATTTTTACATATGCTTGCATATACAATAACATAACATCTTTATTTTAAATAAAAATTATAAGAGAGCAATTATTAAGAATTTTTACTCTCTTGAATGTAAAAAGAAAAACAAAATTGTAAAATATATGAAAACATAAAACTACACGAAACATACACATTCCTTGCGTTTTATTTACAATATTCACAATTGAAACTTTACTTTTAATACTGAATTAAATGTGAGTACGATTGCGATATCTGATTGTTTTTTATACGATTTTATATCTAGTGAGCTGTAGTAAACAATAAAATTCAATGTGTATGGGTTTCCTATTACCAATATAATACGTATAACTTTTTAATATATAACAGACCGTGTATTATAAACGTATATTTAAATAATATAAAAAATAAAGCTATTTTATATTGCTACTTGTATCAATCAGCATGCATCCAAGCTCATCTTCACTTACCTGCTTTTTCTACTATATGCAAATTATATATATGTACTGTTCAGAGCATCTGTAATCTACACACGAGAGAGAGAGAAGAGAGAATATAATATATATTATATATATGGATTCTTGACTATAATAAAACAGTTTTAACCTTATTACATTAAATGACAGTATTTATATGTGTGTGTGTGTGCGTGTGTGTGTGTATATATATATATATATGATTCAAAAGTCAAATACAGGATGTTAAACTAGATGTATTGTGTGTAATATGATACGTTGTATAATATGTATGGATGGAATTTGAAAACGACGAATATATTTAAAATACATTTTGACGGTTCTTTCTAAATAACTTATGTATAAAGCTAAGGCAATTAGATACGTGGCACGCCCACGTCTATAACACACGACGTGTAGACGATGTATAAAATTAAAGTCCCAAAATTATTAAAGCTAGTGCTTAAATTTTTCTTATAACCGTGTTTCCTCAAAATTTTATTCATCGCCAATGTATCAATACCATTTATATTATACTATTTTATATTATAAAACCATTATGTATTAAAACTATTTAATGCTATATTTGTTTATTAAAGATACGGGTGCTCTTTACTTCACGAGTTATATAGGGATTTTTGGATTTATACATTTCCATATTCTTACCCACTGTCAGTTGATACCAAGCTCGTTCTATGATTATTAATTTTTAATTTTAATATTTAATAATTTTTATTTGGCTGATATTTCCTAGTCGTATAAAATTATAGAGATAGCTTGTAAATTTTATTAAAAAGCTTAAATAATTAAAAAGTACTATATTATTGTGTAAATTTCACAACTTATAAATTACTTAACAAGTAAAGAAGAAGTCTAGGCTTTATATTATTTAAATATGTAGAATGAAAATGTATTTAAAAATTTAATTTTATCATCTTAATCGACCATTATAGTGAAAACGTTTTTAGGTTAATATTTAAAAATATAGTAAATGTTTGTAATAAATAAAGATTCATTTAGATAGTAATACAAACACGATTCTATACTATACGAACTTTTAAAAATGTCTAAGAAATTTATAGAAATATTTATGTTTTGAATTTAGAAACATATTAAAATACTTAAGAATTAGATTATCATCACATTTTATGAAGAAGGGCAGTTAAGGGGAGAATATTCGCGGGATTAGGTTAAGGGTAATGTGATTAGGTCACGATCATTCTCGCCTTGGTGGCCACGCACGCACGCATGCACGTACGTATATCCCTACATTATGCACACACATGCATATATGTTTGAAAATGAAGCACCACTTGGTTATTAAGGTTAAAGAATGCTGAACTTCGTTTCTCACACACATTCATACATATATATGGAGCTCTATTACACATATACCTTCATGTAGTTTGCGTGCGTGTGTTTATATATATATATATATATATATAATATATATAGAGAGAGAGAGAGAGAGAGAGAGAGAGAGAGAGAGAGAGAGAGATTACAATATATTGTATATGTATATATTTCTGTGCAGGTAGGTGAAGACGAGTTTGGATGCATGCTGGTTGAGATACTAAAGGCAATTCATGTTCTACATAAATCAGAGTCGAAGTTAAGTTAATAACCATTTTAATACACAAGTGGTTATGTCTCTACGAAGTGTTTTAAAGAGTTTGATCCTTAAATACAACCGATGGATTCCCGCGATGACAAGATTATTCACATGGTTTAGATCAAACGATTAGTGGTTAAAGATTCATTAGAAACATATGTATGTTGTAACTAAATTGGCATGATATAAAATGTGAATATAAAATAAATTATTAATTAATATTTAAATTTTAATTATTAATTAATTATTTAATAAATATATTTTAAATCTTGATTATTAATTAATTAACTGATTAATCATTAATTAACCTTACTTAGTTTTAATAAAATCAATTTTATCATTACTCATAGAGAGAATATTTATATGATAAAACAATTAATATATTCTAACATATTCATAAAGTAAAGAATATTCCTAACATATCTTTTGAATATTCATATTATTCTTTAGTGTAAAAATATTTTATAATAACTAAAAAATATTATCAAACATAATTACAAATGAAATCATTTTCTTATCAACCTATCAATTTATTTGTAATTATTTTCTTCTTAATCATATAAAGGAATCTCCTCATTTTGTTTAAGTCATTACCCTCTAGATTAATTAAATCATTCTAGTCAATATTTTATGTTGTTGCCACCACCTAACATCTCACTAATGCAGTTAGGAGTTGCCATCCTTGTTAATATGTAATTTGTAATAAGACTAGGTGTCATAGTTTTTATTATGACTCGACCCTTTACTTTGAAAATTGATTGCTGTTACCTACTGGATTATGTGAGGAACCCTAGATGTAAAAGAAACATGCCTGCATAGTGCACTTGGGTATCTAGTAATGTCATTAGGTATTTACAAGAAACTTTAAGCAAAGCTAACACTTTCATTTAGAAAACTCTCCCCTAGTTTGATGTTTCAAGTTAGGTTTTTTGCAAAAGTATAGCTTGTTAAAAAGGGTTAGGGACACTCCTAAAGTTGACCTAGCCCCACGCCCTCAACTAAGTAAACTATTCCACTTAATATTACTTGTATCCAATGTCATCAAAATATTACAAACATCAAATAATTTTTCGATTACATTGCACTTTCGAACCACCCACTCAACATATTAATCATCTAACTTTTTGTCATATCATAAGTCCATCACTATAGCTTACTTCTTGAGTTACACTTTCGAAAATATGTGCTATAATAAAAACTTATTTTGCACTTTCTGTCAAAATGTAGTGTTCACTTTTATGTTTGAATAAAGTCAAAGACGCCATTTGAACATAAACCTTTCCCCGTTTGAACACTATTGTCAAACTCAATATTGAATCTTGACTTAAGCCAAAACTCAATGGACACTGTCTGTTTTCAAATCACAATTTCATGCACCTTAAAGAAAAAGAAAATTTTTCCATAATGTACAAACGTAGCATATCACATGATCCACTTCACAAGACATTGTTTGTAAGCTAAAATAAACTAATTTGTCATGTTTTGTGGAAATGTTTGGTAAATTAACTTGCACAAACTTAAAGTAAAATAACATGGACAATTATAAAGTAAAGTAACCTGGCATGCGACTTGGAAGTTGCTTTCTGAGTGCTCATTAAAATCCATAACCCACACCCACTTACCATGTGTTCTTTTAAAAAGTCATAAATCTCATGATCAACTCTCCTCACAAAATTTAGACATGTAAGCTGAAAGTGGTAAAATACTTCAAGAACTTAGAACTAACTAAATCCTCAAATATACTACACTTTTAGGCAGTCCTACTAACCGCAAAGACTTGGCTTTGATACCAATTATCAGAGTTTTTACCAGAAGGGCCAACACGTGGCTGTCAAATGGCCATTCGGCATCAACACCTTGTGTGAGCAACGCTAAGTCTTTCAAAATGATTCTAAAAGTTTAACTCAGATGCCTAATTAGGTAGGAGATTCAAAGTTTTACCCTAAGTCCCCTAGAATGATTATCCCCCGAACCCTATAAGATAACTCGAGTAAACTTTAGGATTCTATCCCAGTAGACCTAAACATGCTCATGCTCTAACCCCATGAAAGAGACATGTTTCACACATACCCTCGTGATAAAGTTAAGGCATCATCACTTAATGAATCACCCTCATCCAAGAGTACAACCCCTTTAGGGCGACAAGGGGTACCCTGAACCATGATTAACCCCTAAGGGTTTGAATGGTTAAGTCATACCTTAAACCTAGGGCTAGTACTTAATGAGGACACAAGTGTGTGCCATAAACAGACACGAATGTTCTGCTAAGTAAACTCCCTAAGGCTAAGTTTGGATCACCCTAAGTGCACGACCTAGAAAGTGCTTCAAGAAAGGGCTTCTTGTTTAACCCTTAGATCCTAAGGAGAACACTGTGCCAAAACACACCTAGTTACGAGACTTAACCTTCCTTGAGTTGATGCCCAGGGCTTAGCACCCTGGTGTTGTCAAGCCACGACCCAAGAACATGATAAGAACAAGGAGGCTTGACTTAAGAGCAAAACAAGAGCAAGGAACAAAACAAGAACAAGGAACATAACAAGGATGATTGGTGCTAATAGTAACTGATTGTACAATAATTAGGTCGGAGCTTTTATACTCACAACTCTAAGAGTTAATCTAGGCATCAGTTAAAAAATGATACTCCAAGAGCTAATCTAGGCATGAGCTAAAAATAATGTCCCTTATCATGTAGGCATATCCTGTATTATGTATCCTATATCCTGTAAGCATATCCTATATTTTGTATTGGGTCGTGACAGGTGCAAGTACAAGCATGTCTGTTTGCTAAATTATTCAATCCCATGGTGACAAACCCATGACACAATCCCAAAGGGCATGCCTCAAGCATTGTACCATGTGTCGTCTAGCCTAGTGTCACATCTTCATATGACATTATCTCCCACGATATGGCTATCATGTCATAGCCCCTTAGATTCAAGAGTTACACCAAGTGCCACAAACGTGGCTCATAAATACTAACTTTAGAACCCCTTTGTGAACCCTTAGGAACTTGGTAACAAAAATTTATCAATTAAGATCCCAGAACAAGAACATGAATATGCCTTACTTAATTGTGAGTACTACTCTTAACTGGACATGGAGAAGGAGGCTGAAAATAAGCCTCAACCTTTGACCCTTGGAACGTCCAATCCGATAAGACCTCCTAGGTATAAATTCGTCAACATTAAGGGTAGGCTACCCCAAAGGTGGGATGTACCCTTACTGTTTGGAAGTTGAAGCAACACAATAAAGGGTTATGCCTTGACGACACAAACTAAGCTTGCATTAATAGAAGAGTAACGAGATCATGAACCTAAGAACCCTCACTGCATGTACTATTTAATTTATGTGATAGAGGCTCCCCTTGTTTTCTGTTTATGTAAGCAGGTTGGCATAGAATCTCATTCTCAATGAGAATATACTTAGTGAGTTTTACTTAATGATCCATTGGCCCCTAAAACCTAACATGTCAACCTTAGGGGTATTTCTAAATATATTCGATATGTTGAATTAAGAACCTAACCGAGACATGAAAACCACGGTAAGGATTTTTTAAAAGGTAAGTACTACCTTCACTTAGAGTTTTTCCCGGTATCTAGGGATAGCTGATCGGACTACCCCTAAACATCTAAGTGCACTAAGTGGGGTTGTTTCCCACTAATCTAGAATTTATTAATATAATTTAGTAGATAACAAAAGTTAACGTCGAAAATAAAGAAAAGTTATAGTAAGAAACTTGACAAGAATGATAAGATTTTAATGTTTATTTATTATAATTTTTTATTTATTATATTATTATAGTTTGTGCATGATCGTGATGCTCGAGATAAGATTATCTAAAAAGACTTTGTAATTTACATTAACCTTTAAGTATTTTTACTAAGAATTTAATATTATTTGATAAATATAGTAAGGGATGATTGGGTAAATACATTAGGAGGTTTTTCACGTACCGATGAACATAGATATATCCTAACATTTAACCTTGAGCAACAAATTCACCGTGTCACCATCGTTATCTTGTATTTGGACTTATTAAACATACGAGTAAACCCAATTTACTAAAAAAAATTAATTTTTGAATCTCCCCCTAAACTATACATTACATAAATATGGTTAAAACTAAATATGATTCATTCCAGTAAATCACACTAATAAGTCGTGTGTACGATGTCACATACATGTGTTTTAATCGAACGGCCCCTATATTTGACTTGACACATTCAGATTAACATACACAAGATGCTCTAAGTTATGCACATTTTTTGATAAATATACGTTTGTGCTTTAAAAATATTATATTATGTTTAAGAAATAAATGATCATATGAAATGAATAATAATTTAGTTTTAAATAAATATATAAAATAAATATGCATTTGTGCTTTAAAAATACAATATTATATTTAAAAAATAATAATGATCATATGAAATGAATAATAATTTAGTTTTAAAATAAATATTTATTTATTTAAGTTATGCACATTTCTCAAATATAAATATACGTTTGTGCTTTAAAAATATTATATTATGTTTTCAAAATAATAATGGTCATATGAAATGAATAATAATTTAGTTTTAAATAAATATATAAAATATAAATATGCATTTGTGCTTTAAAAATACAATATTATATTTAAAAAATAATAATGATCATATGAAATGAATAATAATTTAGTTTTAAAATAAATATTTATTTATTTAAGTTATGCACATTTCTCAAATATTAATATACATTTGTGCTTTAAAAATATTATATTATGTTTAAGAAATAATAATGATCATATGAAATGAATAATAATTTAGTTTTAAATGAATATATAAAACATAAATATGCATTTGTGCTTTAAAAATACAATATTATATTTAAGAAATAATAATGATCATAGGAAATGAATAATAATTTAGTTTTAAAATAAATATTTATTTATTTAAGTTATGCACATTTCTCAAATATAAATATACGTTTGTGCTTTAAAAATATTATATTATGTTTAAGAAATAATAATGGTCATATGAAATGAATAATAATTTAGTTTTAAATAAATATATAAAATATAAATATGCATTTGTGCTTTAAAAATACAATATTATATTTAAAAAATAATAATGATCATATGAAATGAATAATAATTTAGTTTTAAAATAAATATTTATTTATTTAAGTTATGCACATTTCTCGAATATTAATATATGTTTGTGCTTTAAAAATATTATATTATGTTTAAGAAATAATAATGATTATATGAAATGAATAATAATTTAGTTTTAAATAAATATATAAAATATAAATATGCATTTGTGCTTTAAAAATACAATATTATATTTAAGAAATAATAATGATCATATGAAATGAATAATAATTTAGTTTTAAAATAAATATTTATTTATTTAAGTTATGCACATTTCTCAAATATAAATATACATTTGTGCTTTAAAAATATTATATTATGTTTAAGAAATAATAATAGTCATATGAAATGAATAATAATTTAGTTTTAAATAAATATATAAAATATGAATATGCATTTGTGCTTTAAAAATACAATATTATATTTAAGAAATAATAATGATCATATGAAATGAATAATAATTTAGTTTTAAAATAAATATTATTTATTTAAGTTATGCACATTTCTCGAATATTAATATACGTTTGTGCTTTAAAAATATTATATTATGTTTTCAAAATAATAATGATCATATGAAATGAATAATAATTTAGTTTTAAATAAATATATAAAACATAAATATGCATTTGTGCTTTAAAAATACAATATTATATTTAAGAAATAATAATGATCATATGAAATGAATAATAATTTAGTTTTAAAATAAATATTTATTTATTTAAGTTATGCACATTTCTCAAATATAAATATACGTTTGTGCTTTAAAAATATTATATTATGTTTAAGAAATAATAATGGTCATATGAAATGAATAATAATTTAGTTTTAAATAAATATATAAAATATAAATATGCATTTGTGCTTTAAAAATACAATATTATATTTAAAAAATAATAATGATCATATATGAAATGAATAATAATTTAGTTTTAAAATAAATATTTATTTATTTAAGTTATGCACATTTCTCGAATATTAATATATGTTTGTGCTTTAAAAATATTATATTATGTTTAAGAAATAATAATGATTATATGAAATGAATAATAATTTAGTTTTAAATAAATATATAAAATATAAATATGCATTTGTGCTTTAAAAATACAATATTATATTTAAGAAATAATAATGATCATATGAAATGAATAATAATTTAGTTTTAAAATAAATATTTATTTATTTAAGTTATGCACATTTCTCAAATATAAATATACATTTGTGCTTTAAAAATATTATATTATGTTTAAGAAATAATAATAGTCATATGAAATGAATAATAATTTAGTTTTAAATAAATATAAAATATGAATATGCATTTGTGCTTTAAAAATATAATATTATATTTAAGAAATAATAATGATCATATGAAATGAATAATAATTTAGTTTTAAAATAAATATTTATTTATTTAAGTTATGCACATTTCTCGAATATTAATATACGTTTGTGCTTTAAAAAATATTATATTATGTTTTCAAAATAATAATGATCATATGAAATGAATAATAATTTAGTTTTAAATAAATATATAAAACATAAATATGCATTTGTGCTTTAAAAATACAATATTATATTTAAGAAATAATAATGATCATATGAAATGAATAATAATTTAGTTTTAAAATAAATATTTATTTATTTAAGTTATGCACATTTCTCAAATATAAATATACGTTTGTGCTTTAAAAATATTATATTATGTTTTCAAAATAATAATGGTCATATGAAATGAATAATAATTTAGTTTTAAATAAATATATAAAATATAAATATGCATTTGTGCTTTAAAAATATAATATTATATTTAAGAAATAATGAAATGAATAATAATTTAGTTTTAAAATAAATATTTATTTATTTAAGTTATGCACATTTCTCGAATATAAATATACATTTGTGATTTAAAAATATTATGTGTTTAAGAAATAATAATGATCATATGAAATGAACAATAATTTAGTTTTAAATAAATATATAAAATATAAATATACATTTGTGCTTTAAAAGTACTATAATATAAATTTATAATTATATAAATACATGTAGGTTTGAAAAAAAATTATATAAATTTATATAAATACATGTAGGTTTGAGAAAAAATTAAGGTTCAAGGTCCTGTGGGTTTCATTTTAATTTAATGGTTGAGGTTCTTAGTTCCACACTCCAAATTATTTTAATTCCACAGGCCTATATTGCCTACTTATGGACATTTAATAAGTGTTTGAAAACATATATAAAGAGTTAAATCGATGTTACGCTAATGCATGTGGTACAATTAAAAGATAATATTTTAGAATATTACGTATATAATAATAATAACAACAGTTTTAACTGTTTTCACATTAAATAACAATATTTATATACGTGTGTGTGTGTGTGCGTGTGTATGTATATGTATGTATATATATATGATTCAAAAGTCAAATATAAGATGTTAAACTAGATGTATGTGTGTAAGATGATACGTTGTATAATATGTATGGATGGAATATGAAAACGACCAATATACACCATTAAATATTTAAAATACAATTTGACGATTCTAATGTTTATTTTCTAAATAACTTATTTATAAAGCTAAGACAATTACATACGTGGCACGCCCGTCTATAGCACATGACGTGTAGACTATGTATAAGATTAATTTTTAAATCTTCCCCCTAAACTATACGTTACATAAATATGGTTAAAACTAAATATGATTCATTTCAATAAATCACATTAATAAGTCGTGTGTACGATGTGACATACATGTGTTTTAATCGAACAACCCCTATATTTGACTTGACACATTCAGATTAACATGCTCTAAGTTATGCACATTTCTCAAATATAAATATACATTTGTGCTTTAAAAATATTATATTATGTTTAAGAAATAATAATAGTCATATGAAATGAATAATAATTTAGTTTTAAATAAATATATAAAATATAAATATGCATTTGTGCTTTAAAAATATAATATTATATTTAAGAAATAATAATGATCATATGAAATGAATAATAATTTAGTTTTAAAATAAATATTTATTTATTTAAGTTATGCACATTTCTCAAATATAAATATAAAAATATATATTATGTTTAAGAAATAATAATGGTCATATGAAATGAATAATAATTTAGTTTTAAATAAATATATAAAATATGAATATGCATTTGTGCTTTAAAAATACAATATTATATTTAAGAAATAATAATGATCATATGAAATGAATAATAATTTAGTTTTAAAATAAATATTTATTTATTTAAGTTATGCACATTTCTCAAATATAAATACATTTGTGCTTTAAAAATATTATATTATGTTTTCAAAATAATAATGATCATATGAAATGAATAATAATTTAGTTTTAAATAAATATATAAAATATAAATATGCATTTGTGCTTTAAAAATACAATATTATATTTAAGAAATAATAATGATCATATGAAATGAATAATAATTTAGTTTTAAATAAATATTTATTTATTTAAGTTATGCACATTTCTCAAATATAAATATACGTTTGTGCTTTAAAAATATATATTATGTTTTCAAAATAATAATGGTCACATGAAATGAATAATAATTTAGTTTTAAATAAATATATAAAATATAAATATGCATTTGTGCTTTAAAAACAATATGTATATATGTTAATCAATATATGTATATATGTTAAACAATATATGTATATATGTTAATCAATATATATATATATATATATATTGATGCATAACTAATTATATATATTCAACTTTCAAGATGAAGTTGATATCAAAAACAAACACTGACTTTGACCAGATATTGACTCGCTTAAGAAGGTACATGTACTTAAACCTTTGAAAATAAATATCTAACTATTTATGGCTTATTGAGTCCCCAAACACAACTTATCAAACTTAAACAAGTTTCCTTATTTTAATTAATAAACAGAGTGGAGAACCTTAAGAGATGCTCTTGTTAACAAGGAATCATCCTTGTTTAAGAACTTATTCCCAATGTACAAACAACATTACAAATTTTAAATTTAAAGAGTTAATAATGAAATGCACAAGTGTGCGCCAAACACTTTTCAAGTCCTTTTATACTTACTAAACCAAAAATGTTATTATATGTTTCTAAGACTTCTATTTTGATAGAACATGCCATTTACTCCAAAACTACACTGATAAGAATGCAATATTAAATCCTTTTTTTTTATTTGCCATAAGCTATTATTCTATTACCTTGTCATGATCCCAAATAAGAAAACTTCATAATAAAGTTAATCAAGCTAGCTAAATTAAATACAGAGTGCACGCTTACAACCAACTAAGGTTTCAAGTTATACTTGTAGGGACTTGAACTAAATAAATTATTCCACCTAATATTATTTGTAGTTAACGTCATCAAAATATTACGAACATCAAATAATTTTTTTCGATTACATTGCAATTTCAAACCACCCACTCAACATATTAATCATATGTTAATACCTAACTTTTTTATCGTATCATAAGTCCATCACCATAACTTAGTTACACTTTTAAAAACATGTACTATAGTGAAAACTTATTTTGCACTTTCTATTGAAATGTAGTGTTCAATCTTATGTCTGAATATGCCCTTTTTTTTAAAGTCAAAGACGCACATTTGAACATGAGCCTTTTCATGTTTGAACACTAATACCAAACCCAAGATTAAATCTTGACTTAAGCCAAAACTTAATGGACATTTTTTTTTCCAAATCATGTGTTATCCAATTTTATGTACCTTAAAGAAAAAGAAAAAATTTCAATAATGTACAAACTTAATATATCACATGATTCACTTCACAACATAGTTTTTAAGTTAGAACAAACTAGCTCCTCATGCCTTGTGGAAATGTTTGGTAAATTAACTTATGCAAACTTAAGGTAAAGTAACATGGATAACTAACTATAAGGTAAAGTAACTTGGCATGCAAATTGAAAATGTCTTCCGAGTGTTACCTTTGACATTAGAGTCCAGAACCCACACCCACTTACTAAGCAGGTGTTCTTTTAAAGAGTCATAGATCTCATGATTAACTCTTTGTGCAGAATTCAAATGTGTAAGTTGAAAGTGGTAGAGTACTTTACCAACTTAGAATTAATTAAGCCCTGAAACACATTACACTTTTAAATAATTTTACTGACTATAAAGACTTGGCTTTGATACCAATTGTCAGAGTTTTTTATTTGAATGCCTAACATGTGGCAACATGTGCTTGCCAAATGGCCATGTGGGATCAAACCTCTGTGTGAACAACACTAAGTCTTCTAAGATTATCCCAAGAGTCTAATTCAAATGCCTAATTAGGTAGGAGACTTGAAGTTCTACCCTAAGTCTTCTAGAATGATTATCCCTCGAACCCTAAAAGATAACCCGAGTAAACTTTAGAATCCTGCCCTAATAGACCTAGACAAGCTAATGTCCTAACCCGACGAAGGAGATATGTCTCATACATACCCTCGTGATAAAGTTAAGGCATCATCACTTATGAATCACCCTCCTTTGGGAGTACAACCCACAAGGGGGTACCCTGAACCACAACTAACCCTTAAGGGTTTGAATGGCCAAGTCATACCTTAGACCTAGGGCTAATACTTAATGAGGACATGAGTGTGCCCATAGGCAGACATGAGTGTTCTGCTCCTTAAAGTTAGGTTTTGATCACCCTAATTACATGACCTTGCAAGTGCCTCACAAAAAGGTTTCTACTAATGAGCTTAGGTTGTTTAACTCTTAAATTCTAAAAAGAACACCTCCTAGCCAAGTGTACCAAAAACACACCTAGTTACGAGACTTAACCTTTTTTGAGCTGATGCCCAAGGCTTAGCACCCTGGTGCGAATACAAACATGTTTGTTTATTAAAGTATTTGACCCTTCGGCAACAAACCTGTGACACAACCCCAAAGGACTTGCCTTGAACATTGTACCATGTGTCGTTTAGCCTAGTGTCATATCTTCATGTGACACTGTCTTTCACGATGTGGGTTATCATGTCATAGCCCTTTAGATTGTCACAAACGTGGGTCCTAAATGCTAACTTTAGAACCTCTTTGTGAACCCTAGGAACTTGGTAAGGAAAATTTGTTAACCAAGATCCCATGGCCACATTTGCAGAAGGACACGAATGTGCCTTACTTAGTTGTGAGTGCTATTCTTAACTTAATGTGGAGGAGAAGGCTAGAAATAAGCCTTAACCTTTAACCCTTGAAACATGTAGTCTAATAAGACCTCCCATGCATAGATTCAAGAGTAGGCTACCTCGAAGGTGAGACGTACCCTTATTGTTTAAAAGTTGAAGTGGCACAACATCTTGACGACACAAATTAAAGCTTGCACTAATAGAAAAGTAACAAGCTCAGTCATGAACTTAGAAACCCTCACTACATGTAATATTTAATATATGTGACATAGGCCCCTCAAGCAAGTTGGCACAAAATCTCATTCCTAATTGGAATATACTTGATGAGTTTTACTTAATGCCCTAAAACCTAACATGTCAACCCTAAGGATATTTATAAATATATCCGACATGCCGAACTCAATTAGGAACCTAACTGGGACATAAACAATCAGAATAAAAAAATTTAAAATGCAAATGTTATCTTTACTTAAAGTTTCTCCTGATATCTAAGGACAGACGACTAGACTACCCCAAAACATGTAAGTGCACTAAGCAAGGATCTTTTTTTCAGTACATATAGGGTTTGTCAACATAGTTTGATAAATAACAATAATTAACCTCCAAAATAAAGAAGAGTCATAATGAGAATGATAATTATTATAATGTTTATTTATTTATTATATTATTATAGTTTGTGCATGACCGTGATGCTTGAAATAAAATTATTTAAAAGAACTTTGTAATTTACATTAATCTTAAGTATTTTTACTAAGAATTTAATATTGTTTGATAAATATAGTAGTATAAAGGGATCATCGGGTAGATATATTATTGGGTTCTCAACGTACCAGTGAACACAGATATATCCTAACGTTTATGTTTAGGGACCACCTTGAGCAACAAATTCACCATCTCACCGTCGTTATCTTGAGCAACAAATTCACCATCTCACCATCGTTATCTTGAGCAACAAATTCACCATCTCACCATCGTTATCTTGAGCAACAAATTCACCATCTCACCATCGTTATCTTGTACTACCGTCTTAAAACTCAATTTGGACTTATTAAACATAAATATGATTAAAACTAAATTGCATGTTACATAAATATGGTTAAAACTAAATTGCATGCATTTTTAGATCCATTCCAGTAAATCACTCTTATAAGTCATGACATACAACGGCTCATATGTTTGACTTGACACATTCGTATTAATGTACAGATGATGCTCTAAGTTATGCACATTTCTTGAATATAAATATAAGTTTGTGCTTTAAAAATATTATATTATGTTTAAGAAATAATAATGATTATATCTTTAAAAATATTATATTATATTTAAGAAATAATAATGATTATATGAAATGAATAATAATTTCGTTTTAAAATATATATTTATAAATATATAAAATATAAATATACATTTGTGCTTTAAAAATATTATATTATATTTAAGAAATAATAATGATTGTATGAAATGAATAATAATTTAGTTTAAAAAAATATTTTAAATATATAAATACATGTAGGTTTGAAAAAAATTAAGGTTCAAGGTTTTGTTAGGTTTCATTTCGATTCTATGGTTGAGGGTTTAAGTTCCATCCACAAGCCTATGTTACCTACCTGTAGTCATTTGATAAGTGTTTGAAACACATATATAAAGATTTAAACCGAAGCTATGATAATGCATGTGGTACAATTAGAAGCGAATATTTCTAGAATATTCACGCGGATGCTTATTTCTATTAAAATACATTATAGAAGAAATCCTTTATAAATATTAAAAACTAAATTATTACTTTTAATTCTGAATCAAATGTAAGTAAGATTGCGATATCTGATTGTTTTTATCTAGTGAGCCGTAGTAAATAATAAAATTCAATGTGTATGGGCTCCTATGAACAGTATAATACGTATAACCTTTTAAAGTTTAATAGACCGTATATATTATGTATTATAAACGTATATTTAGATAATATATAAATGTATATTGCTATTGTATATTACTGTATCAATCAGCATGCATCCAAACTCATCTTCACTTACCTGCTTTTTCTTCTTCAAATGCTATATGCAAATTTATATATATGTACTGTAATTCACACTTATATATATATATATATATATATATATATATATATAAATAGAGAGAGAGAGAGAGAGAGAGAGAGATGCATGTATGTATTTAAGTATATAATATATATTATATATATGGATTCTTGACTATAATAACAACAGTTTTAACTTAAATGACAGTATTTATATATGTGTGTGTGTGTGCGTGTGTATGTATATATATACGATTCAAAAGTCAAATACAGGATGTTAAACTAGATGTATGTGTATTATATGATATGTTGTATAATATGTATGGATGGAATTTGAAAACGACGAATATACACCATTAAATATTTAAAATACATTTTGACGGTTCTAATGTTTATTTTCTAAATAACTTATTTATAAAGCTAAGGCAATTACATACGTGGCACGCCCACGTCCTATAACACACGACGTGTAGACTATGTATAAAATTAAAGTCCCAAAATTATTAAAAGCTAGTGCTTAAATATTTCTTATAACCGTATTTCCTCAAAATTTTATTCATCGCCAATGTATCAATACCATTTGTATTATACTATTTTATATTATAAAAACCATTATGTATTAAAATTATTTAATGTTATATTTGTTTATTAAAGATACGGTGTTCTTGTCTAAATTATAATCTTTTAACGAGTCATACATACATAATATATACTATATGTAGATATTGTATTTAAAAATATAATTTTATCATCTTAATTAACCATTATAGTGAAAAAAAAATTAGGTTAATATCTAAAAACAATAGTAAACGTAAGTAATAAATAAGTTCATTTATATAGTAATATTAAAATACTTAAAGAGATTATCATCACATTTTATGAAGAAGGGCAAAGTTTAGCAATATTCGTGGGATTAGGTTAAGGGTAAGGTGATTAGGTCATGATCAGTTGAGAATGGAGAAGAACAGGAACAGGAAGAATGACTTGGTGGTGTGCTTTGGGGAGATGCTCATTGATTTTGTACCCACAGTGGGTGGGTTGTCGTTAGCTGACTCCCCTGCCTTCAAGAAAGCTCCCGGTGGAGCACCCGCCAACGTGGCAGTTGCAATCTCTCGCCTTGGTGGCCATTCTGCTTTCATCGGCAAGGTAAGCACGCACACACGCACGCACGTACGTCTATCCCTACTACATTATGCACACACATGCATATATGTTCGAAAATGAAGCACCACTTGTTATTAAGGTTAAAGAATGCTGAACTTCGTTTCATACACACATTCATACATATATACGGAGCTTTATTACACATATACCTTCATGTAATTTATGTGTGCGTGTCTACACACACACACATAGAGAGAGAGAGATATTACAATATATAATATATGTATATATTTCTATGCAGGTAGGTGAAGACGAGTTTGGATGCATGCTGGTTGAGATACTAAAGGCAAACAAAGTCAACAGCAGGGGCATCCGTTTCGATCCCAATGCAAGGACTGCATTGACTTTCGTAACTTTACGTGAGGACAGCGAACGCCAGAGTTGAAGTTATTAAGTTAATAACCATTTTAATACACAAGTCGTTATGTCTCTACCAAGTGTTTTAAAGAGTTCTATCCTTAAATACAATTGAGGATTCCCGTTACCAGAAGATTATTCACATGGTTTAGATGTAGCGATTCGTGGTTAAAGATTCATGCGAAACATATCTGTTACATAGTAAGGACACTTGTGTATATTTAATTTTAATTAAAATTTATTTCACCATCTAATGCCCAACAATGTTAATCAATATATAATATATATATATATATATATTCAAGTTTCAAGATGAAGTCAATACCAAAAACAAACACTAACTTTTTGAATTTGCCAAATATCGACTGTATTAAGAAGGTACATGTACTTAAACTTTCAAAAATAAATATCTGGCTATTTTTAGCTTATTGAGTCCATAAGTTTTCTAATTTTAATTAATAAACAAAGTGAAGAACCTTAACGGATGCTCTTATTAACCAAAGAATCACTTATGTTTAAGAGTTTATTTTCAATATGCAAACAACATTACAAATTTCAAACTTAAAAGAGTTAACAATGAAATGCATAAGTGTGCGTTGATTATGCAAGTCCTTTTATACTCAATAAATCGAAAATGTTATCATATGTTTCCAACACTAATAAAACATGTCGTCTACTCCAAAATTGCACTGATAAGCATACAATATTAAATTTCTTTTTCTTTTATTTCACCTTCTCATGATCTCACATAAGATAGCATCACAATCGAGTTAGTCGAGCTAACTAACTTAAATATAGAGTGCACACTTACAACTAATTAAGATTTCAAGTTATACTTATTTAGATCAAGTGACTTGAACTGAATAAACTATTCCATTTAATGTTAATTATAGTTAACGTCATTAAAATGTTACGAACATCAAATAATTTTTTGATTACATTGCACTTTCAAACCACCCACTCAACATATTGATGATATGTTAATACCTAATTTTTTGTCATATCATAAGTCCATCACCATAACTTACTTCATAAGTTACACTTTTTAAAAGATGTGCTATAATGAAAATTTATTTTATACTTTCTATTAGAATATAATATTCACTCTTATGTTGGAATATACCTTTTTTTCTGAAGTAAAAGACACACATCTAAACATAAGTCTTTCCTCGTTTGAACACACCCAATATTGAATTTTAACCTAAGCCAAAATTCAATAAATATTGTCTATTTCTAAATCATATGTTATTCCAATCATACACCTTAAATAAAAAGAAAATTTTTCAATAATGTATAAACTTAGCATATCACATGATCCACTTTACAAGACATAATTTTTAAGCCAGAAGAAATTAATTTGTTATGAAATATTTGATAAATTAACTTGCACAAACTTAAGGTAAAGTAACATGGACAATTATAAAGTAAAGTAACTTGGCATGCGACTTGGAAGTTGCCTTCTAAGTGTTACCATTAACATTAAAGTTCATAATTCAAACCCACTTACCAAGCAAGTGCTCTTTTAAAGAGTCATAGATCCCATGATCAACTCTCCACACAGAATTCAAACATGTAAGCCAAAGTGGTAAAGTACTTCAAAAACTTAGAACTAATTAAATCCTGAAACACACTACACTTTTAGGTAGTCCTACTGATTGTAGAGACTTGGCTTTGATACCAATTGTTAAAGTTTTTACCCGAAGGGCCAACATGTATTAACACGTGGCTGCCAAATGATCATTCAGCATTAACACCCTATGTGAGTAAGTCTTCCAAGATGATCTCAAGAGTTTAACTCAAATGCTTAATTCTCAAAGTATTCTAAATCCCCTAAAATGATTATCCTCTGAATCCTAGAAGATAACCCGAATAAACTTTAAGATCTTATTTAGATCTAGATATGCTCATGCCATAACCCCACAAAAAAGACATGTCTCACCCATACTCTCGTGATAAAGTTAAGACATTATCACTTGATAAATCACCCTCATTCAAGAGTACAACCCCTTTGGGGAGATAAGGGGGTACCATGAACTATGATTAACCCTTAAGGGTTTGAATGGACAAGTCATACCTTAGACCTAGGGTTAGTACTTAATGAGGACACAAGTGTGCACCGTAGGTAAATACAAGTATTCTGATAAGTAAACTTCTTAAGGCTAGGTTTGGATCACCCTAAGTACACGACCTTGCAAGTGCCTTATGAAAGGGCTTTTGCTAATGAGCTTAGGTTGTTCAACCCTTAAATCCTAAGGAGACACCTCCTAGCCAAGTGAAAACACACCTAATTACAAGACCTAACTTTCCTTGAGCTGATGCCCAAGGTTTAGCACTTTGGTGCAAGTACAATGTTTATTTACTAAAGTATCCAACGCATTAGCGACAAACCCATGACACAACAAAGGGCGTGCCTCGAGTATTGTACCATGTGTCTTCTAACTTAGTGTCACATCTTCATGTGACACTGTCTCCCACGATGTGGGCTATCATGCTATAGCCTTAAATTTAAGAGTTACACCAAGTGCCATAAACATGGCTCTTAAATGCTAACTTTAAAACCTCTTTATAAACCTTTAGGAACTTGGTAACGAAAATTTGTTAACCAAAATCCCACACACATAGTTGGACAAGGACATGAATGTGCCTTACTTAGTTGTGAGTGGTACTCTTAACTTGATGCAGAGGAAGAGGCTAGAAATAAACCACCCTTGGAACGTGCAATCCGATAAGATCTCCTATGCATAGATTCTCCAACATTAAGCGTAAGTTATCCCGAAAGTAAGATGTACCCTTATTATTTGGAAGTTAAGGCGGCACAATAAAGGGTTATGCCTTAACGACACAAAGTAAAGTTTGCACTAGTAAGCTCAGTCATGAACCCAAGGACCTTCATTACATGTACCATTTAATATGACAAAGGCCCTCATGTTTCTGTTTAGTTGGCACAGAATCTCATTCCCAATGAGAATATACTTAATGACCCATCAACCCCTAAAACCTAACATGTCAACCATAAGGATATTCTAAACATATTCGACATGTTGAACTCACCAAAGTCAACTAGAAACTTAACCAGGATAAGTGTTACCTTCACTTAAAATTTCTCTCAATAACTTATGGAACTACTCTTAAACATTTAAGTGCATTAAGTGGGGCTATATCTCACTACATTTAGGTTTATTAACATAGTTTGGTAAGTAATAATAATTAATGTTCAAAATAAAGAAAAGTCATAATAAAAAACTACAATAAGAATGATAAGATTCTAATGTTTATTTATTATAATTTAATTATATTATTATTATTATAGTTTGTGCATGATCATGATGCTCGAGATAAAATTATCTAAAAGGACTTTGTAATTACATTAATATTAAATATTTTTACTAAGAATTTAATATTATTTGATAAATAAAGTAAGGGTATAAAGGGATTATTGGTATATATTAGGGGGTCTTCACATACGGATATATCCTAACATTTATGTTTAGTGACCACCTTGAACAAATTCACCCGTGTCACCATCATTATCTTGTATTACTGTCTTAAAACTCAACTTGGACTTATGAAACATACTAGTAAACCCAATTTATTAAAAAAATTAATTTATTCCATTTGAATAAATCACATTAATAAGTCGTGTATACGATGTGACATACATGTGTTTTAATCCAACGGCCCATATATTTAACTTGACACATTCAGATTAACGTACACACGATGCTCTAAATTAAGCAAATATAAATATACGTTTGTTTATGTTTAAGTAATAATAATGATTAGTTTTAAAATATATAAATATAAATATACATTTGTGCTTTAAAAGTATTATATTATATTTAAAAAATAATAATGATCATATGAAATGAATAATAATTTAGTTTTAAAAAATATATTTATAAATATATAAATATACACATTCAGATTAACGTACACATGATGCTATCAGTTATGCACATTTCTAATATATGTTTGTGCTTTAAAAATACTATATCATATTTAAAAAATAATAATGATCATATGAAATGAATAATAATCTAGTTTAGATTTATAATTATATAAATACAAAAAATTAGGGTTCAAGGTCGTGTGAAGTTTCATTGGTTGAGGTTTCGAGTTCCAGGCTCCGAATTACGTTCTCTAAGTCCACAGGCCTACGTTGCCTACCTGTGAACATTTAATAAGCGTTTGAAACACATATATAAAGACTTAAACCGAAGCTACGGTAATGCATGTGGTACAATTAGAAGTGAATATTCTTGGAATATTCATGTGGATGAGTCTTATTTCTATTAAAATACATTATAGAAGAAATCCCTTATAAATATTAAACTACTAAATTATTACTTTTAATACTGAATTAAATGTGAGTACAATTGCGATAATTGTTTTTTATATGATTTTATATCTAGTGAGCCGTCGTAAATAATAAAATTCAATGTGTATGGGTTCTTATTAACAGTATAATACGTATAACTTTTTGAAGTATAATCGACCGTATATATTATGTATTATAAACGTATATTTAGATTATATATATATATAAAAGCTATTGTATATTGCTACTGTATATTACTGTATCAATCAGCATGCATTCAAACTCATCTTCACTTATCTGCTTTTTCTTCTTCAAATACTATATGCAAATTATATATATGTACTGTTCAGAGCATCTGTATGTATATATATATATATATATATATATATATATAGAGAGAGAGAGAGAGAGAGAGAGAGAGAGAGAGAGATGTATGTATGTATGTATTTAAATATATAATATATTATATATATATGGATTCTTGACTATAATAACAACAGTTTTAACCTTATTACTGTTTTTAAAATTTATATATGTGTGTGTGTGTATATATATATATATATATATATATATATATATATATGATTCAAAAGTCAAATACAGGATGTCGTTGTATAACATGTATGGATGGAATTTGAAAACGACGAATATATTTAAAATACATTTTGACGGTTCTAATGTTTATTTTCTAAATAGCTTATTTATAAAGCTAAGGCAATTACATACGTGGCACGCCCACGTCTATAACACACGACGTGTAGACTATGTATAAAATTAAAGTCCCAAAATTATTAAAAGCTAGTGCTTAAATTTTTCTTATAACCGTATTTCCTCAAAATTTTATTCATCGCCAATGTATCAATACCATTTATATTATACTATTTTATATTATAAAACCATTATGTATTAAAACTATTTAATACTATATTTGTTTATTAAAGATACGGTGTTCTTGTCTAAATTATAATCTTTTAACGAGTCATACATACATAATATATACTATATGTAGAATCATATTGTATTTAAAAATATAATTTTATCATCTTAATTAACCATTATAGTGAAAAAAAATTAGGTTAATATCTAAAAACAATAGTAAACGTAATAAATAAAGTTCATTTATATAGTAATATTAAAATACTTAAAGAGTTAGATTATCATCACATTTTATGAAGAAGGGCAAAGTTTAGCAGTTAAGGGAAGCATATTCGTGGGATTAGGTTAAGGGTAAGGTGATTAGGTCATGATCAGTTGAGAATGGAGAAGAACAGGAACAGAAAGAATGACTTGGTGGTGTGCTTTGGGGAGATGCTCATTGATTTTGTACCCACAGTGGGTGGGTTGTCGTTAGCTGACTCCCCTGCCTTCAAGAAAGCTCCCGGTGGAGCACCCGCCAACGTGGCAGTTGCAATCTCTCGCCTTGGTGGCCATTCTGCTTTCATCGGCAAGGTAAGCACGCACACACGCACGCACGTACGTCTATCCCTACTACATTATGCACACACATGCATATATGTTCGAAAATGAAGCACCACTTGTTATTAAGGTTAAAGAATGCTGAACTTCGTTTCATACACACATTCATACATATATACGAAGCTTTATTACACATATACCTTCATGTAGTTTGCGTGCGTGCGTGCGTGCGTGCGGGCGTGTATATATATATAGATAGATAGAGAGAGAGAGAGAGAGAGTTTATAATAAAATATATATACGTGCGTACGTGTATCCCTGCTACATTAAACACACATATGCATTTTCGTTTGAAAATGAAGCTCTCTCAATAATCACTTGGTTGCACTTGTTATTCTAAACTTCGTTTCTCACACACATTGGCACACACACATACTTCTCTGTAAATAAATATATATGGAGCTCAATTACACATACGTTCATGTTGTTTATAATATATATATATATATATATATATAGAGAGAGAGAGAGAGAGAGAGAAGAGAGAGAGAGAGTGAGTTTAGAATATATATTATATATACGTACATACGTGCATTAAACGTTTGAAAAGGAAGCTATCTCTCTCTCTTAATAACCACTTTGTTATTAAGGTTAAAGAATGCACTTGTTATTCTCATCTTCCGTTTCTCACACACACTGGCATACACGCATACTTCTCTGTAAAGACATATATGGAGTAGTTTATGCATATGTATGTGTGTGTGTGTGTATAGATAGAGAGAGAGAGAGATTATGATATATTATATATGTATATATTTCTGTGCAGGTAGGTGAGGGACGAGTTTGGATGCATGCTGGTTGAGATACTCAAGGCAAACAGAGTCAACAGCAGGGGCATCCGTTTCGATCCCAATGCAAGGACTGCATTGGCTTTCGTAACTTTACGTGAGACGGCGAACGTGAGTTCATGTTCTACAGAAATCCGAGCGCGGATATGCTCTTGACGATCCCGGAACTCGATGTAGATCTCATCCGTCAGGTAAGTATATTCTAAGAATATATATTTCACACATGTCTGGTTTTCTAGTTACATGTTTAAGTATCTCTCTCTCTCTCTCTCTCTCTCTCTCTCTCTCTCTCTCTCTCTCTCTCTCTCTCTCTCTCTCTCTCTCCTATATATATATATATATATATATGATGTTAATGTATATATTTGGCAGGCATCTATATTCCACTATGGTTCAATAAGTCTTATTTCAGAACCATGTAGGTCTGCTCACTTAGCAGCAATGGAAATAGCAAAGTCAGCTGGTGCGTTATTGTCATATGATCCAAACTTAAGACTCCCTCTCTGGCCATCACCTGAAGATGCTCGAAACGGTATTATGGGCATATGGAACAGAGCTGACCTCATTAAGGTAATTATACTTTAATTATCGATATTAAACATATATTAATCTCATATTTTAAATAAATATTTTAATTTGAATTTTTATATGTGTGAAAGGTCAGTGAGGAAGAGCTCGAGTTTTTAACCAACGGTGGAGATCCATATTCTGACGAAACAGCAATGTCTCTCTTTCATCCCAATCTTAAAATTCTTTTAGTAACAGAAGGCCAGAATGGATCACGTTATTATACAAACGTAAGCATGTATACACATACGTATAGCGTGCGTATCATCGTGTATATACTGGTATATTCTCAGGATTTCCGTGGGAAAGTAGAAGGTATACGTGTTGAGGCAGTTGATACAACGGGCGCTGGAGATGCCTTTGTAGGAGCAATCCATAGCCAGCTAGTTAGCGATATGTCTTTGTATACGGTATGCTAATTAAATTAATTAATGCTAATCATCCATTTAACTTAAACTTTAGTATATATATTATTTCAGGATGAGAAAAGGCTGAGAGATGCTCTAAGGTTTGCGAATGCTTGTGGTGCAATCACAACTACAGAAAGGGAGCTATTCCTGCCTTGCCTGACAAGGATACTGTGTTAAGACTCATTGGTAAACCTCTAAGTAAATCATATATATATATTTTTTAATATATAGTTATATTTTATAATAATCATTTTTTTTATAATGTTTTTATTTAGATCAACTTCCAAAATCACGCATACCACGTCGTCCATCATGGCATAATATATCGAGATGGAGGCTGCCGTTGGATGTAGGAGATCCTGAAGATAGATCACTTGTTACTACACCAGAACACGAACCCATTATAACAGACTGAGGTATAACTTAATTAATAAACATTTTAATATATATTAATAATAATAATATAAAGATACTCCTATGCTGAAAATTATGCATTTTGACTTCACGCATTTATAAAACCAAAGGTTTAGTATTAACTTCTACTTTAAACTTTAAGATTGATGCTCTTTAATTTTTTACATTAAATCATATGTAGAACATGGCAAACTTAAAGAGTTTAATGAATGGTTATTTCAATATAGACCATGCATATGAATGTGTATGTTTGTCAAAACAGTGGTTAATAATATATATATTGATGCATAACTGGTTTAACTTTTATTAAACTCTCAGATCATGCCACTCTCCTTTTGTACTATGAATCTAATCCTTGTGACATTTCCCTTTGCCTTATGACTTTTGTGAAAACTACAGCTTTTACAAAGTTGTCACAAGTTCACACACACACACACACACGCATATACACGTGTGTATACATACATATAAATATATATATGAAGATTCTTGTGAACATGTCGAACACTATGGGAAAACGATTCTTTCTTAGAAGCCTAAACTATGAGCTGTATACTTCATTTCCTTCCAAGTGGCCCACATATATACCATATATATGCACAAATTTTTAAATATATACGACTTTAGTTATGTCGTTAAGTCGAAAAATATATAATTATTTAATTATATACGACTTTTGATTAACATATTAATATGTTTAATATATAATATATACACAAGTTTGCACATGAACGTGTTGAATTTCACCATTCATATGTGTCACGAGTCACGTATGTGTGCATTCAAAACGTGTGTTCATGTGCACGTACTCCTTACACGTTTAGGGTTTAGGGTTTAAGGTTTAAGGTTTGATTAAACATTACTGTATTATACTCGTATATACCAATGTATTAGTTTAATTAATAAAAAATTGATACATCGTTAGCTTAGCTAGCAGGTACAAAAATTGCGACATGAAACAAAAAACTTCACATGGAAAACCATGTACGTCTACGTCTACGTCTACAACTATATATATGGACAACTATATATATATATATATATATATATATATATGCTTGACAACTATAACAGCACATGAAGAAAATGACATAACCAAGCTGTACAATCTAGTAAAATAATTAAACATTTAGTAAAAGTTTAGGGTTTAGGGTTTAAGGGTTTATTATACGGTGACACGTATAGGTACAATGTATACGGTATACGGCATTCAATGTAACAACCACATGCATGGATGACCATGGCGTGTACGTGTCGGGGAGAGGAGGACGTGAGGGGATATTTCGGTGGAGACAAACGAATATTCCGTTAGCGACAATAATGGGTGGTGGCCAGGCGGGAGCTGTTTGAAAACTCGCCGAATCCTTTCTGGAGTTTTAGGGTTGTTCATTCTGCGAACGGACAGGGGAAGCGGCTGCCGTTACGGATTTCCACCACGCCTATGCATTCTCGTCTCTTGGATTCCTCACCAAAATCCCTGTTTTAGAGGATTTTGCAGGAGCTGCATTGTAATCGGTTCGTTTCTTCGTTTTCTTTCCAAAATCCCTGTTTTTCTTGTCGAAGTTGCAAGGCGCCGGTGTGGCGCTGCAGTGTAATCGGTTCGTTTCCTCGATTTCCTATCAAAATCCCTTTTTTTGTGCCGAATCCGGAGGATTTTGCAAGGCGGAGGTGCGGCATCCATTGGAATCGGTTCGTTTCTTTTATTCTCGCAGCGGATTAGGTTCACTGTTTCATATAGATTTCCTTAGAAAAATCCCTGTTTTGTGTGCAATCTCGCTGTTTTCAGCTGATTTTATCATACACAGGTGAATCGATACGTTCTGCTCGTTCCTTTACGCGGGACTAGGGTTTCTACAAAGCAGGATTCAGCTGATTCCTGTAGAAAAAATGGTCTTTTTGTTTCAAATCGGGTGTATTTTGTCACGCTGAGGTCACGCGCTCGTTCATAGGGTCTCATATTCTCTTTTCTGTAGAAAGTCCTGTAGAAAAAAATAGAGCCGGGGAGAGAAGATTGGATAAAAGGTCCTTTTTTGTTTTCTGCATGGCGATAGAGAGAGTATTGAGCTTGCGACCTTTCATTTAACCTTTTTTCCGTTTAATTTCCCCTTTTACGTGTCGCGTTTCCTGCTGCTGTTGTTTATTGAAGCGTCCAAATTGCAATTTTGGGGCTGAGCAACACGGATTACTGTACGGGCCAGCCTTGCCTTTGTTGTCTCTGCGACGGCAGTACAGTGTAGAGAGTGCTATTCCCCTCAAAATTTCTCTTTTTCGGGTCGGGTCGTGGGGTTTTGAGATCTGCCAATGCTGGATATCTATTCAAGGGCAGTGAATTTCTGGCAAAGCCTATAGATACATAAGAGCTTTCAATGTGGCATGGTCTGACGAGGAATTGGGGGAATTCGTGAAGACCCATGGTCCTTACATTTCATCGGTTGTAAGTGATTTCGCCACTGCCCATCAAAGATGCCTCCCAGTAACTTCGACTTCGAGGAATGGTGGACGAAAGAAGCACATAGGGGAACGCCAGTAGTGGTGAAGATGGATAATCCCAGCTGGTCTATGGTGGAACTCGAGAGTCCGGGTACATTCGACAAGGACAGAAAGGGGAAAAACGCAAAGCAGCTAACGTGGGTTCTTCTTCTGAAAGCTCACAGGGCTGCGGGATGCTTGGCATGGCTTGCCCATGGGCTATGGCTACTTCTAGCAGCGGTGAAGAAGAGGGTAATCCAACAACAGAGGAGCAGGAGGATAAGCCGCATAGGGGGAAGCTACACAATTTCATCAGGGGGTTTCTGTTGTTCGCAATCCTCATGCTAGGATTCGAGGTAATTGCACATACTTCGGGATGGCCCAAGTTGCACCTCCATTCGCCGGATTTCAGCATTCAGAGTATGCTTCACGCAGTGTATGTTTTCTGGGTGCATCTGAGGGCAAACTACATTGCACCACCGTTGCAGACCTTGGCGAATTTTTGCATTGTTTTGTTCCTCATACAGAGTGCGGATAGGATCATCCTCTGCTTGGGTTGTGTCTGGATTAAATACAGGAGAATTAAGGTGCTTCCCAATTTGGCAGCGTTGGAATCCGATGATCTTGAACAGCCTGGGGATGGGTATCCGATGGTTCTTGTTCAGATCCCCATGTGCAACGAGCGAGAGGTACATTGTTTTTGTTCATAGAGATAGAAAGTGCGTGTGTATATTCTATCGAGGTAGATGGTCATAGTTACGCATAGAATTGTCTCGTCTTTCTTTATAGTTCAGTATTTTACCAAATTTACGCTTATTTACGGCTATTTTACTGTCATCAGTTTTCATGTTTGTCCTTTGGGTTTGTTTGATATTCCGTAATTTGTCACTGGTTTTACAGCTTATGCTCCAAACTCTAGTTGAATGGTTGACTATACCTAGTTCTAGTGTGTCTGATTAGCTACAGACACACATACACATTATTAATTTAACTAGACGCGTTTCTGCATCGTAGTTAGTTTCTCATTACATCAGATTAGGGGTTATCTTTCCTTATAAGCTTAGTTTTTGCACGGTCTTACACATTTGTTTTTTTGCCTTTTTTTGGATGTCGATCCTTAAGCTTCACGTGTTAACTATATATGCTTGTGCTTTACGTAGTCGGTTATAGATTTGCACAGTCGGTTTTTCAATTTGGAACCGTTTGTGTGGTTTCAGACGAGACTTGTTTACAAGTTGTGCGTGTGTGCACCTACGAATATCTATCTTTCTATCTATGCATGATATACATGTCTAGATGCTTGTGTTTTACGTAGTACATAGGTTTTTATCTGGCATTTCATTTATTCAGTTTGCATCTTGATTATTGGAAACAGGCGTGTTCATATATTTACACATCCATATACTCTATATACGCATTTACGCATATATGTGCAGGTTTATGAACAGTCTATTGCTGCAATATGCCAACTGGATTGGCCAAAAGACCGTATGTTAATACAAGTATTGGATGACTCAGATGAGCCGGATATACAGCTCCTTATACAAAACGAAGTACAAAAGTGGCGTGCAAAAGGTGTAAACATCGTGTACAGGCACCGTTTGGTACGTAGTGGATACAAAGCTGGGAATTTGAAGTCTGCCATGTCTTGTGAGTATGTGAAGGACTACGAGTTCGTTGCCATTTTTGATGCTGATTTTCAACCCAAGCCCGACTTCTTAAAACTAACCGTTCCTCATCTCAAGGTAAATTGTTTTTTCACGTTTTAATGTGTACGATATGCATAGATATGTGAATATGTGTATATTTATATCTGCATCTGAGAGATTGTGAGAAAGTAATATATAGCTGGACCTTATGTATTTGAGTGGTAAAGAATGCTATACTTTTAGCAAGGACCCTAAACCCTTTCCTACACCTACACACGCACGCACACCTGCATGTTGATAAAGTTATCATTCACACGTTATCTGTTGTTCTTCTTTCCAGGAGGATCCTGAGCTGGCGTTGGTACAAGCGCGTTGGTCTTTTATAAACAAAGACGAGAATCTACTTACTCGTCTACAGAACATAAACCTGTCATTCCACTTTGAGGTTGAACAACAGGTCAATGGTGTTTTCATTATTTTTTCGGCTTTAATGGAACGGCTGGTGTCTGGAGAATCAAGGTTAGCTTAATACATATTATAATTTTGAGATACAGTTTTTTCTGTAACTATTATACAAATATAGCTATGTGACTTAAAGATGGTGATATCGGAATAGAATCAAGAAAGAAATTTGTTTCAGGCTCTTGAAGAGTCAGGCGGTTGGCTTGAGAGGACTACTGTAGAGGACATGGATATTGCTGTGCGAGCCCACTTACAAGGCTGGAAGTTTATCTTCATCAATGACGTTCGGGTATATATACACTCTTATTATCAGCACGTTACTGTTCTAATGTACTTACTATATTCTTTCAGTGTCTTTGTGAATTGCCAGAGTCATACGAGGCTTATAGGAAACAGCAACATCGATGGCATTCGGGGCCAATGCAGCTCTTTCGGTTATGCATGCCTGACGTTATCACAGCAAAGGTACGCATTGAATATCGGATATTTTAATTCAAACTAAATATATTTAGTAACATTATTATTTTTTACTGTATACTGTGTGGCAACTCATTAAAACAGTGTAACTGCTACTGTTGTATGGGGAAGTTAAGATGCATATAAAATAATGGACTAATAGATAGTTAACGGTAACGCTCTTTCTCTATCTCTCTCTCTCTCACACACACATTATGTTTGAAACGTATATATATCATAATACGTATATATATATTTGCTTACTGGGAGTGTTTTGTTGCAGATACCTCTATGGAAGAAGGGGAACCTGATATTCTTGTTCTTTCTATTGAGAAAGCTCATATTACCATTCTACTCATTCACATTGTTCTGTATAATTCTACCATTGACGATGTTTGTACCGGAATCGCACCTCCCAGTATGGGTAATATGCTACGTTCCCCTTGTCATGTCCTTGCTCAACATACTCCCTGCACCACGCTCTTGTGCATTTCTCGTCCCGTACCTGCTCTTTGAGAATACCATGTCCGTGACCAAGTTCAATGCGATGATCTCCGGTCTTTTCCAACTTGGGAGTGCTTACGAATGGGTGGTCACCAAGAAGACAGGTGCTTGTTTGTGTGCGTGCGTGCGTGCGTGCAGGTGTACGTGTATCTATGTATGGGTTTATGTATAATGACGATTGTACGTGCACAATACATCTATAAGCATATTAAGTATCTGAATGTTTGCTTACATATATACGTATGCAGGTAGAGCTTCAGAAGGAGACTTGCTATCAATACAGAAAGGAACGCCAGTGATTACAGAAACAGAACTTCACAAGCTCACAAAGCTACACGAGAAACCAAAGCAGAAGAGGAATAGGATCTACAAGAAAGAATTAACGCTGGCCTTTCTTCTACTCACTGCTGCTCTTAGGAGTGTGTTATCTGCTCAAGGTTTCCACTTCTACTTCCTCTTCTTTCAAGGTACGATATATATTTGTTATTATAAATCATTTAATTAAGATCTTATATAAATGATAAGTTAATGATATTATATCATAGCTTTGAATATGGTAGTTAGTCTTACAATACAATTTAGATACAAGTCGAATGTATATATTAATATTAACCCTCTCTCTCTCTCTCTCTCACACACACACACACCATATATATATATATATATATATATATATATATATATATATATATATATATATATATATGTATGTATGTATGTATGTATGTACATGTATCTCTCTCTCTCTCTCTCTATATATATATATATATATATGTATATGTGTGTATATATATATAACATTTCTTGAGACAGGGCTCGCATTTCTGACGATTGGATTAGACCTAATTGGGGCAAGTGAGTTAAACAAGGTTTAAGGCTTGTTAAACTCGGGTTTAGCAGGAGCAGGTTTAGGAAGAGCAGTTTTGGTGAAGTTATTAGAGGGTATATTCTCTGGAGCTCTTTCTACCTTGTGGTACGTACTTTGCATTCATTTTTTATTTTCATTTTATTTTTTTCAAAACTGTTCTTGGTCAAGTTTACTCCTTTTCTATTTATTTATTGGTTCAATAATGTCATTATGTTGTCTTTGTATAGTCATAAAATAATGTCAATGCCACTTCAATATTTACATCTTTATAACATGTCGGTGTGTGTATCTGTGTTCATATATATGTGTGATCTTGTGTGTGTGTGTGTGTGTTCAAATATTAACTAATTATTACATACATTATATGTACACTGGAATACATTTGTCATACACCACACACATATATTATACACGACACATAAGGCTATACTTAAACAAGAAAAGTATATATACATTTAAGTAATTTTATATGCAATAATTTTTAATATAAA
>PUQB01000384.1:155000-241727 GCA_003024785.1 Selaginella tamariscina
TATAATATAAATATCTTACATTATATATATAGATTACATAAATATGCACGCACAAACACGTACATAAGTATCTAACATTTGTAAATGTAATATATATATCTTACATACATATGTATAATATATACATGGGTATGTATCTGTTATTCCATTACATTAATGATATCAGATGTGAACCCGATCGCTTTTCGGCTTCTACTTCAGCACCTAGAAAGTAGTATATATATATATATTGTGTGTGTGTGTGTGGGAGATTTTAAAATAGATAGATATAGCACAAAGAAATATATAAAACTATTTGGTTAAAGTTATTACATGCTTATAAGTTTTAAATTATAATTACTTATAAGTTTAAATTATAATTAGTATAAATATTTACTTTTCACTAGCGGGTGGTTATTTGGCCTATGATAAATTTCAAAAAATGCCACATCATTAGTAATAATTACTAGTGTGGTTTTACACTAGAATGGTTAATTAATTCAAAAAATAAGTAATTTTCATTTAACTGTGGTTAATGGGGTTTTTTTTTTATTAATTAAGGTTTTGAGGTTGAAGATGTGTGCCATATATTATAAAAACCTAAAAATAAATTATATAAAAGAATAAAAATATAAATATATTATTTGTCAATATATAAGTCAATATATATGATACAAAAAAAAATATATGTATTAATTGTATCAAATGGTACAAAGATTTCTATGTGTATTAAATATTTAATTTATAAACATAAATCATAATTTTTCAATTAAAGTTAACATTCTTTTTATATATAAAAGTTATATATTTTTTCAGGCTTTCTTGTTTTTAAGACTTGTGTGTACATGTTAAACAAATGCATCTATGTACATAAAATATATTAAAACACACACACACACACACACACAACACACACATATATATATATATAATTATATATATGCATATATACATGTATAAAGAAAGAAAGAGATTACATGCACACGTGGAGAAAGAGAGAGATTACATGCATAATTATAAACACTCATAAATACTTTTTAATTTTAATATTGGGGTTTTCTTCTTTATAATATAAAAATGGATGTAATTAAAATATATATGAATTACATAAATATATATATGCATAATTACATAATATATATCATATGTATATATTATGTATTTTATAAATATAAACAAAGAGATTAAATATGCATAAGTATCTCACCAAGATTTTGTTTGCCTTGATATTTTCTTTCAGCATGATAATTTCACCAGATCTTTTTCTAATGGATCTAATACAATATAAATTAAAAAAAGAACAAGTAATTAAAATCACATCAAAATGATTAATAATAAAAAAATCAATTGGTAATTGTCACAGGCTGTGGCATCTTGCCGTCTGTGCACCTCTGTAAATGTTAAATCTATTATAATAATTTAATTAAATAAAAGAAAAGTTTAATAACTTACAAATTTAAATTATACACACGTCACTATTTTATACATTCATATAAAATTGCCCGGTTGTTTGTTTACCATTGAAAAAGTGCATGTAAGTGTCATGTAAATATTAAATTTTAAATAATCACCAAGTGAAAAAAACACATTGCTAATAGAATAAATAATTTATTAAAATTTAACTGGTTAAGACAATTAACCACATGCTAGTGAAAAGTGGACTTAATTTTATATAAAGTGATTTAATATTATTATATATAAATTTTAAACATAAGTTTCTTATATAACATCGTAATATATAATGTAATTCTATCTTATGTTTGTATTTTTATTCTTCAGAATACCCCACAGTAAAATATTTGGAAAGTGTTATGCTACATAAACAAACAAGAAATTTTAATTTTTAAATTTTAAAAACTGCATGTTGATGTGTAACTTCATTTTACAAAAAAATCTCCATTTCAAAAAATAATGTTATTATTTATATACATTTTTTTATTTATAAAATATTTTCTTTAGCTACTAACTGTTAAAAAAGTAACTTCATACTACAAATAAAATTCGTTAAATGTTAACATTCTTAATTTATGTATATTAACATGTTAAATATTATACATTCATTTATAGTTTAAACTTTAAATTTATCTGCTGTGTTTATATAACTAAAACTAAGTAGTTAGTGGGTGTTTATATATATATATATTATATATATATTATATATATATATAGTATATAGTTTAACTTAATTGCAAAGTTTTATATTGCGATTTATATATATCAAGTTTATTTGAAGTGTAATAACTAAACTTAAAAATCTGTCAAACATGTGTCTCTTTTAAAGTTAGAATCGAGTCAAAATTAACTATTTTAATTAAATAATACATGGGAATGCATTTTAACTTAACACTTAAATTAATTCTGGATTATACAACTAGCGATACAAAATTTATAATGTAAAGTATGTCAATATAATGTGTAAAAACTATGATATTTCAAACAGGTTAAATAATTACTACAACAATGAATTGTTCGGCAGAGGGAAAGGCAAGCACTTTGTTTAATAATTTAAAATGTAATTTAAAAAATAACATTAATGCGCTGTGATAATAATCTGTAGTTTATTTCATTTAATACATATTGAAGTTGTTTTCCTTTATTATAATTAATTTAAGTAGTTTTCAATTTCTTCGCAGTTAAATAAATAAAACACATGCAAAAGATCATAAAATGGTTATTATACTTGCGGTCTTTGGAGAGAGAAACACAACAAAATGTAAATTTTTATATATTTAATTATTCCAATATATATATAGACTAATATAGCATATACTTCATTCTTATAATATAATAAACAAAATAATTTAACATTATTATTATTTGATATTATTAATACAAACATAAAGAATGTCACTCAATATATATAACATTAGTGATACAATATTTTAACTATATTAAAATTATATTTAAATTTCAATATTTTAAAATTTTAATGTATATAAAACTGAAATTTACAAGTTAAAACTTAATTTAATTTATATCCTAGTGAAACACACACACACACACACACACACACACACACACATATATATATTATATATTACATGTTCTTTACACAGAGGTAAGATCTATAATATGACCCGTAAAAGTAGGCTAACTAAATGGTGCGAAATGAGCCAGTTAACTAATTCAGTCTTTTAGTGGACTAAAAACTAGGGTTCTTGGGAGCTCTGTATGCGATGAAGATGGACGGGCGCGCATTCTTCTTCTTCCGGCCTTGATCGCGCCTTCAGGTGAGGCATTGAGGAAATCCATAGCCATGGATAGAGCAATAGCAACGCAAGCAACATTTCCGACAGGATGTTCTTTGTTCTCCGCTCACAGACAGAGAATAATCTGTTCTAGATCACGGATTTCCTCTACAAGAACAAACTTAGATTCATCTGTGCATTCTCCTAAACGGAAATCTGTGATTTCTGCTTCGAGAACCTCTTTAGATTCATCGCTGCATGCTGCAGAACGGAAATCTATATCAAAGATTCAAGCTTTGAGATCGATTCTCAGGATTTCCACCAGATGCAACGTTCAAGATTCATCGTATCCTATCCCTGAAGGGGAAGTAATAGAAAAATCCGAGGCATCGTCTCTGGAAGGTGCAAAACCGTTGCCTTTTGCGATCTCTGTAAGCGTTGGGCTTATTCTGCGGTTTCTTGTTCCGAGACCGGCCGCGGTCACTGCTCAGGCATGGCAGCTGCTTTCTATCTTTCTCTCGACAATTACAGGTCTTGTTCTCAGTCCGTTGCCAGTCGGAGCTTGGGCGTTCATCGGACTTACTGTCACGGTTATCACACGCACGCTCTCTTTTGCATCGGCTTTTGGTGCTTTCACCAATGATGTCATCTGGCTTATCGTCATCTCTTTCTTCTTTGCTCGAGGTCAGTATGCCTTTTTTTTTTTGTTACTTGCTAAAATGCATACCCTATGTGTATACACTACACTCGGGATATTGTGTGTGTGTGTGTGATTCTGTATGAAACCCAAATGGCATTACATATACTTTAGACCTAAAACATTACCAAGGTTGCTATTTATAGAAAACGCTCGCATCTTATGCGTGCTTGGGAAAGTGTGGAATGCTATACAGTAGAATATATCAATCGGCTAATGAACTTAATATTTTATATAGAAACATACTTAAGCTGTACCATTCATAAATAGCTGAATATCTTAGAAAGAATAGTATAGTTCGTCGCATAGAGAAAATTATATTATCAATGTTGTGGTAATGTTATGCTTAGGATTTGTGAAGACCGGCCTTGGCGATAGAATTGCTACATACTTTGTCAAGTGGTTGGGCAAAAGTACACTCGGACTTTCTTATGGGCTGACCGTGAGTGAGGCTCTCATAGCACCAGCAATGCCAAGCACAACTGCTCGTGCTGGGGGTGTCTTCCTACCGATTATCAACTCGCTTTCACTCTCTGCTGGTAGCCGTCCCAATGATAAGTCATCTTCAAAGCTTGGTTCTTTCCTTGTCCAAACACAATTCCAGGTTCGTTTTACATTTAGGTATGCACTGGATATGTGTATATGTATATGCAACGGCGTGTGTTTACAGCACATACACATACATTTGTTTATGTATCCTAAACCACAAGTAAATACTTATTTTCTGCTGGTAGTTAAAGTGTCTCCATTGTCTGTCGTAGCATATTCCATATTGTATAATATTAGACTTTTTTTTCTTACATCGCTTGACAAATACGACGAACAATGTATCACGTTGGAATATACAGTTTGTTTTATCCTCTGTTTTCCTAGCCCTTTGTATGAATGTATTTGTCAACTTTTACATATGTATCTTTATAGTTTTTTGTAAATTTCAAAGAACATATACATACTTACATGCATGCAGTGATGCCTTTCTCCTTGGAATTTTTTGTGTGGATGATGTTGCGTGAATCTTTTCATAGTCTAACACAGTACTTTATAATATTTTATGAATGCACTACAAGACCGTGTATCCACGTTCCAATTGAGAAACAGTGAACTGCCAAATGCATCTCTCTCTCTCTCTCTCTCTCTCTCTCTCTCTCTTCTCTCTCTCTCTCTCTCTCTCTCTCTCTCTCTCTCTATATATATATATATATAACATATTTATATAGTAGAAATGAGTAGATATAGTGTGTCGACGCTAATAATAATGTAGGCATATATAATTAACACACACACACACACACACACACACACACATATATAATATATATATATATATATATATATATATACAGAGGGAGAGGAGGGAGAGGGAGGGAGAGAGAGAGAGAGGGAGGGAGGGAGTGGGAGGGGGGTGAGAGTGATTTAATATGTGACTAGGTAATTCTGAAGAACGTATATGTTTGATTGCAGGCTGCAGGTAATTCGAGTGCGCTGTTTCTCACAGCAGCTGCACAGAATCTACTCTGTCTCAAGCTAGCACAGGAGCTGGGAGTTGTCATATCGAACCCATGGGTGACGTGGTTCAAGGTTGCTGTGGTTCCAGCTGCATTAGCATTGCTCACAACACCTCTGTTGCTCTACAAGTTGTACCCCCCAGAGATCAAAGACACTCCAGATGCCCCTGCAATGGCTGAGAAGAAGCTACAGAAAATGGGGGCTGTCACCAGGAGTGAATGGATAATGGTCGCCACTATGCTCCTAGCTGTTACTCTATGGGTTCTCGGTATGTTCTCTGCGTGCGTGCGTGCGTGCGTGCGTGTGCGCGTGTGTATGTGTTTGCCTATCTGTATACCGCCAAGTAAGTCGCTTCATTAAAATTCACCGTTCTACTTTTATATGTGCGTACAGACACACACACATACAATTATGTGTATATACCCACTTGTACATAGTGCATATACAAGCCACACAAACGCGCTTGTGTGTGTGTGTGAAGCCGTTTCGATATATTACGATATGTGCACACACACACACACATATTTGTGTCTTTGTGCAGAGATAAACTGGGAATCCCTAGCGTGGTAGCTGCGATGCTAGGGCTTTCAATCCTTCTGGTACTGGGTGTTCTAAACTGGGACGATTGCTTAAGTGAGAAATCTGCATGGGACACTTTGGCATGGTTTGCAGTACTTGTGGGCATGGCTAGGTAAATACTCCATACCTATGCATACACAGACATACAGATAGTCAGCGTGCGTGCATATTGCTGACACCTCTCTCTCTCTCTGTGTGTCTCTCTCTGTCTATCTATCTACACACACACACACACACACAAAGACAGAGAGATAACGTGCATGTGTGTGGGTGTTGTGTGATCTCCACATTTAGGTATATACTAATGGTTCTCATTACAGTCAGCTTACGAATTTAGGACTTGTAAAGTGGATGTCAGACTCGGTAGCCAAAGTGTTGGCTTCTTTCTCCTTGAGCTGGCCAGCTGCGTTTGGTATTCTACAGGCAGCCTACTTCCTTATCCATTACTTGTTTGCGAGTCAGACTGGTCACGTGGGAGCTCTCTACTCTGCTTTCTTGGCCATGAACCTGGCTGCTGGTGTTCCAGGCGTGCTTGCAGCCCTCGCTCTTGCTTACAACACTAATCTCTTTGGAGCTCTCACTCACTACAGTAGTGGTCAGGCAGCTGTCTACTACGGAGGTACGAGATACGTATATACATGTATATATGTACATGTATGTGTTTGCGCAAGAAGTTCAGTTTCTCGAAGGATACACTTGTGTGTGTGTGTGTCGGTATGTGCTTGTATATGTATAGACCAGGTCCATTCTTATGTAAAGCTAGCGCTTCATACCATATGTAGTATATGTTTGTATGTGTATGCATGTCACCGTAGTGGATCGAGCGCTTAAGAGAGCCCCCGCCATACGTTGCATGTGTCATATCCATGTATGTGGTGCGTCTGTGATCCATGCATGTATGTATGTATGTGTATATGTGTGTGTGTGTGTGTGTGTATAGAGACACACACACACAGACATCTACTATTTACATCCATGTGTATACACAGACACTTGTTCGTGCATATATGTGTAGACCTCTTTTAACCTCTTTTTTTCTTTACAGCCGGTTATGTCGAACTACCAGATATATTCAAGTATGGACTCATTGTAGCAGTATGGAATGCCATTGTTTGGACGGTAGGAGGTGCTGTGTGGTGGAAGATTCTGGGTCTTTACTAACCTGCCTATTCCTCGTATATTCTTTTTTGAATAACCACACAGACAATCTTTTTCATACTTTTACACATTATACATCAATATTAATAATATTTACTTTATATATGTTAAATACGTACTATCATAATATCACTTGCTAGTATATGTAAGTAAAGCTGTGTTAGTATTGCGTAATATATGCTATGCTCTCTCTTTCACGCGCGCGCGCGCGTACACACACATGTTAATGTATGTGGTCGTTAATAAGGTTAATATACATTATGATGTTATAGTAACGTTATACTAAGAATTTAACATATGCTTTTTGGCAGCATTTGGCTACATGTGACTTCGATGATGCATACAATTAAAAAGTGGGGACAGTTATGTTTTGTTATATATATGTTTAAGCTAATCTATTTTGTGTTTTATTTTTTAATTTTTCTTCAGGATGGACGATGCCTCGAAGCCATGTGCCCTTTCCCCTTTTTCTATATGGGGTACCCGACACAAACACAATTTGGGCACATTCTGGTACACAGTTTTAGTTTTTGTATATTTACATTAACACGATGTATGTATATTATATATAAAGACAAGATGCAAGTTGTATGCTTAATATAAATTTACAGACTCACAGATACAACATAGCTATTGGACAGCAAACACTTGCATCAGATTCTGTACGGAATTCTTTCACTTTATACAGGTAGAATGCTATATGCAGAACCTTTATATATTATATATAAGAGAATACCAATCTAATACTTGTTGCAGGTATTAAAAAAGGATCTTCACGCTGAGGGATCGATAAAGGACAACAGGTAAGTCTTCACAGCTGTTATTTCTAGATACTCTCGTCACACACACACACACAGATATATATATATATATATATATATATATAGAGAGAGAGAGAGAGAGAGAGAGAGAGAGAGAGAGAGAGAGAGAGAGAGAGACAGACACACACATTATATTATATACTAGCAAAGTCATGAATCATTCTAGGCCACGCTTGCCGGCTTCTCTTAACATGGGTGAATACACCTTAAACCAGTTATGTGAATTGGCAGGCTTAGTAACTGTGTTACTCCCATCAATAACTAAATTGTGTCCACTTATGTATCCAGACTCCTCTCCAGCGAGGAACAATGCGGCATTTGCCACGTCGATGGCGGAGAGAGGTCTATTTGGCAGCAGAGTGTGTTTGAACACGTTGGATTTCACCTTCTCCAGTGTAAGAGGTGTATTTCCAACTGTCTCTAGAGCAGTGCTCAAGAACTTAGTCGGCAACGCATCGGGTGAGATGGCATTGACACGTATGCCGTAATCACGGAGCTCCACGGCGGCAGATCGGACGAGGCCTATGGCACCAGCTTTGCACATGGCATAGCCATGTGGGGAGAGTCCTCCACGATCCCTGCCACGCTGGCGGTGACGATGATCGACCCGCCACGTAGCGGCTTCATCACGCGTGCCGCATGCTTCAGAGCCAGGTAATGTCCACGTAGATTCACTTCCATGGTTTGGTCAAGCTCACGGACATCCGTCTGTTCTAACGGCCCCAGTGCCCCGAGAATCCCCGCGTTGCTGAACAGTATGTCCACGTGGCCGTCGATCGACTGCGCCGCGTCGACCGCGGCTGCCACGCCGGACTCGTTCCGCACGTCGCAGTGTACGTACTGCACTGCCGTGGGGGAATATTCCTCTGTAAGTTCTGTTGCTAGTTTCTTTCCAACCTCATCTTGCACATCTGCAATCACCACACGGGCACCATGGGATAGAAACAGTCTTGCTGTGGTGTCCCCTATTCCGTTTGCTCCCCCAGTTATGAGAGCCACCTTTCCCCGCAGTCTATTAGAATACATAAGTATATACATTCATCTACGGTATGCTTTAGCATATTCTGTCAGTGTATATATTGTTTTGTGACTGTCTTTTCAGTCCTTGACATTAGTGGATAAGCCTGATGAATCTGTGGCTAGGACTGAAAGAGCGACTATATAGTTACACACACACACATACACAAGTATATACATATGTGTATGCACTACTAACCTTTGATAAGCCGATGGAACAGTGGAGATTGTATTGTGCAGAACAGGGCATCTTCTAAGAAGGCGTTTCCTGCGGAGGATTGGAAGAGGAGATACATAGAGACTGTGGAGTACTTACCAGGTGTATCGAATCATGCGAGAAACGTGTTCTTCAGTGAGGTAATCAACAAGCTGGTGAAGATTTATGAGTTTGCCTTGGCTTATTGCAGCATTTAAGTCGGTGGGGAGTCCAATTGTGCGCTGCTGCTGCTAGGGAGTGGGAGTTGCCCTCTCTACATACGCAGAATGGGATCCATAATGTCACATCAGAATATGTGAGTGGGAGAGGAATAAGTTGTGTTAAAAAGGACATGTGTGAATGTGCGTCAAATAGAGTTTTGTTTTTGTATTGTGGTGTGTGTGTGTGTGTGTGTGTGTAAAGCCACATATTGAGTTCTGCTACACTGCAGAGTCTGCCAAGTGTGCTTAAACAAGCTGGCTGACAGTTTAAACTATTTGTGGCATGGTTATGTGTGTTTGCACATTTTATATATATATATATATATATATATATATAATATATATATATATATATATAATATATATATATTTGAATAAGCATTCCAAAGTATCTTTACTGCTTTTTTTTATAGTATATTGAGATTTGGGATAGACCAAAACTGGGAAAGACAAAAGTATATAATATAAAGTAAAGTATTGAAGTTTAGTTTGAATTCTTTCTCATATATTTCGTGAGCAGTGTGTGTTTACACAGACGCTTTTTTGCAGAGGTGTGTGTGTGTGTGTGTGTGTGTGTGAGAGAGAGAGAGAGAGAGAGAGAGAGAGAGAGAGAGAGAACATATCGTTAATAGAGCCTATTCGTTGTGTTATTATATGTATATACATATACGAAGATAAGCTTATATATAGAAAACACATACGCATGTGGCTGTAAAAATATATAGGGATTATTAAGTTGTGTATGCATTACCACTCACAGTAGTTATATGTACCATCCATGGCGTGAGTGTGTATGTATGTAAAGTTCTTCTCATAACTGTGCTACACACACACACACACACACACATTAATAGTAGTGATTAAGTCAATAGATTAAATGACCTGTGTGTATAGAGAGAGAGATTATTAGTAAATGTGATATCAGTGAAACTAGTGTGAAAGTTGGAGTTTAAATTTAATGAATCAATCTTAAGCATACATGTTGACTTGGAGTTTAAATGCTATTTATTTTATATTCATATTATTTACTTTTTAAAAATAAATAGTATTTTAAATTCATTTTAAATCCGATTCTGTTTCAGAAACGGCTAGTATTTTAAAATATTTAATTTAATATTTATTTGTATTTCAGACGATACGTGGACATAATTAAATACGTGAACTTAAAAAGATAATTACCAAGGAATACATTAGTAAAAACACATACATATTTATACATTACATATTTTTATTATAAACATATGTGCGTGTATGCCCGTGGGTGTGCCCGTGGAACGCACACATTCTATATATATAAATTTGAATTTGAATTGCGTTGGCAACGGATATGCCAATTTAAACTGACATTTAATTTCAAGAACCCTAGCTTCTGGGTTAGGGCTTTTGGCAACGGCTATGGCAATGGCGGCGCAGGAGGAGCTGCAGGCGTCAAGCCTCCCACGGCGCCTCGCTTCAGTAGATAAGAAGGTACGCGATAGAGCGGTCGATCTTCTCGCCCGATGGTTGGAATGTCGCCAGTCCGTGGAAGAATCTGATCTCAGGTACGTACACACGCACAAACATACACATGCGATACGCTCCTCACACATCCGAGCTGTGTGCATATCAGGAAGATCTGGAAGGGTTTGTTCTACTGTTACTGGCACTCGGATAAGGCGCCTGTGCAGGCCGATCTGGCGGAAAAGCTCTCCTCGCTTCTCGTCCGGTTGCCGTCCGAGCTCGGTGCCAGATTTTTTGAGGAATTCCTCGGAACAATGCGCAGGGAATGGGGCGGGATAGATCACCTTCGTCTCGATAAGTTTTATCTCCTCCAGCGTAAGTTCATAAAGGCGATGTTTAGGGCACTCAAACAGCAGAATTGGGACAAACCCATTGTTTGCCGCTACATGGAAGCGCTCAAGAACAGGAGTATGCTTACTAAGGACCTCTTCCCATCACAAGGTTCCAGTATGCATTTGGCAGAGGTTTTCCTCACGGAGCTCTCCTCTTTCGGAGTTGACAAAGCAGATGTTTTGGGGATGTTGGTCGAGCCCTTCTACTCGGTTCTTGCATTGAGTGAGGATAAAATTCTGGTTAACCGCGTCAAACAGAGCATTTTCAACCGTCTTCTGAAGGAAGCGACCGAAGAAGATGGTAAAGATGGATTCGGCAGGTTGGTTCTACGTCTTCCGGTTGATATGAAACTGTTTGAGCTTGCATCCTCGGCTGACACCCCACAAAGCAACCGTAAGCTGCTTTATTTTCTGTCTGAGGAATTCAAAAAACTGAAGAAGAACAAGATAGTGAAGGATGAGATGAACACAGACAGCAACGTAGTTGAGAGTGATACTAAGAAGAAGAAGAAGAGTCCGAAAGCGGGTGAACCGGATATGAAGACGGAGAACGGGGTAGCGGATAGTTCCATGAAGAAGAAGAAGAGTTCCAAGTCTCCGAAAGCAGGGACATTGAATACAAAGGACGAAAGTACTCCCATGGAGATTGAACAGGTTGATGAAGGTGATCCAGTGGTGTCTAAGCTCGAGAAGAAATTCAACAATGTAGCTCAAGATGGTTCTCTTCCGCCTCTTGAGATGGTACTCTCTCCGTTAATCGTGGGTAACAGGAAGAAGTTGGACAAGAAGAAGAAGCCGGCCGTCAACTCGGACTCGACCTCTGACTGTACAGTCGTCACCTCAAACAGTACGGTAGTGAATTCGGACGTGAAGTCGGACAGCCCAGGCAAGAAGAGAAAGCGAGAGAGCTCTGCTTTCCAGGTTGCAGTTTCGCCACTGCACACTGCAAGTAAGAAGCGGAAGAGCGTGAAGGAGTCTCCGGAGAGTGAGAACAGTGGCGGAGAAGCAACTACTTCTGGAAAGAAGTCAAAGAAGGTGAGGTTTGCCTTGAAAAGGAACACTGTCTGGAAGCCCACCAGTCCTAGGCCATTTATATCCATCAAATCGGCCTCCTTGTCCATGACTCCAAAGAGCAGCGCTTTGAAAAAGGGTCTTTCCCCGGGGCCGATACGGACTGCATCTCCAAAACGGGCTTCTCCGAAGAGCAGGAAGTCGTCTCCGAAACGGATAATTCGTCGCTAAGGTGCCTTATCTCATATTTGCTTGCATTTCTTGCCTATTAATCCATATAGTTGGCAGTATATCACCAAGTTTGTATCATGGTCATAAATACTATATCTTTCATCTGTGTATACCAATCTGTAGATAGTGTCCACATATCTTGTACTTAGAATAAAAGAACATGTTCTTATTCATCTTCCCCTCGCCCAGCAAGGGTAAACGAGGGGCCTCCAAGTGAGGACTTAGAATTATAAGCACCCGGTCCAGGTCCAGATTCCATATTCTTTGAGGGAAACCTCACACCAATAGAAAAAGCCGGGGAGGATTCCACAATACGTTTAGTAATCACCTTGTACTCGCCAGGTCCCGGGGATTCCCGCATTGGTTTACTAGCTTTCCTTGATGTGAAACTATAAGCTGGACCTCCCCATAGACTCTCTGGAGGACTGTATGCTCCCGGTCCCGGTCCGGAGTCCGGTACCGGTTTCGCGTGCCGTCCTGCTATTGTATATGCAGGTTACTAGGTCTTTTTGAGGTCTTCCAGAAATATGGCTCCTGGTCCCGGACTAACCTCAGTCTTTTTAGCAGGCTGTATTTATATATACTCGATTAGTTCTACTCTGTGTGTGTGTGTGTGTGAGAGAGAGAGAGAGAGAGAGAAAGAGAGAGACAGAGAGAGAGTCTAACCTGCCTTCCCGAGATGCTGCATCCCTTTTCGGATAGGGCATCGCCTCTAGGACTGTATGCACCAGGTCCGGGACCGGGAATTTCTATATGAGTCCGGTTACGGCCAGCAATGCTATAGGCCGGCTCCTTGTGTTGAAGGTAAGAAACCGCGACATCTGCTGCATACTGTCCCGGTCCCGGACTTTCTTGCGGCTCTTTTCCCGTTTTTTTCCTTGCTATACTGTAAGACGGTCCGGCTAATGTAGTCCCGGCCGGGTACGCACCGGGACCGGGAGTGTCATCCTCGATACGTTTCCCGTATCTTCCTGCAAAGGAGATAGCAGCAGACGGTGGTCTCTCCGGTGCATTGTATGCTCCCGGTCCGGGAGTGTCACTCCCGGGTAAAACCGGAGAGTCCCGTTTGCCGAGTATGGTGAAGGAAGGCCCGTTTTCCGGTGTTACCGCACCGTATGCTCCTGGACCTGGTAGAATCTCCTTGGGATATGACAGCCTTCTCCCCAGCATTGAGTATGCTGGCTCCCTTGGATGTATTATCTCACTGTCGCCTCTGTACGCTCCTGGTCCTGGTAGCAATGCCTTCCCTTCCACTTCATGTGTCGTTGGATGACGACCCGGGATGGTAAATGCAGGACCAGACCTGCCATTTACTTACGTGTGTGTGTGCGTGCGTGTGTGCATGTATATGTGTTCCCTCTCCCTCTCTCCCTCTCAGACACACACATGCGTGTTTTGTGTTCTCTCTCTCTCCCTCTCTCCCTGACACACCCACGCACACGCCACACACACACCTCTTGTTGCCGGGCTCAGCTGTGTAAGCTCCAGGGCCGGGGTTCCACTCCTCATTGTGTGGGGGAGGGGGTCTGCATGCAATTGTGAAAGACGGGGACGCCGGTGTGACTGGTTTAACGTCGGGGTAGTATGCACCGGGGCCTGGGTTCTTGTTGTCCTTGTTCTTCTTCCCCATTCTTTATACTCAGTTTTTTTTTTAAATCCAGAGTTTTTGTTCGAAGAGGCGCGTTCCTGCCACGTGGCGAATGCTAGAATATTCTCTTCTCCATGATAACGCACAATATATATATGTTCTTCAATGATATAACATATCTTTATAAAATGTTTTATATCTAATGTTCTAGTAAATTTTCAAATTTGTATTGCCATGTGACCTTCAAAATATTACCCAGTTAAATTAATATAATTCGAATTAACAACTTTACAAATATGATGTATATATATATATGCTTCCTCATGTGAATATTTTATTGTTTTTAAGTAAAATTACAAGATAAGTATCTAAGGTCCGCAAAACTTTTATATTTATCCACGTGAATATTCTAAGAATATTTGTTCCTATTATAATTCATTTAATTATTATTAAATATAATAAATATATTTAAAACACACAATTTGAGTGTGAAAATGTGCATAAATTAGAAAGCCCTCCCAAGTCGGATTCAAGTTGAATTTTAAGGCAATAATGACATTAATGATAAACATATTGTTAATATCAAATGTAAATTTAAGATTTTTATATATTTTAATTTTAATTTTTAGATTCATGGAAATCCCACTATTGATTCTCAAAATAAAAGTAAACTTTTTGAATTTAATTTTAATATTAGTAATGAAGTGTAATATATATTAACTAATGTGATAAATTTAATCTCTTTCTAAATTTGGAATAACATATGAATTGTTAAACCAAATTAGCATATGCTAATATATTTACTTTTATGTCACGAATCTCATCAACCTATATAATAGAAAATGGGTAATGTATTAGACAACAACATTTTAAATAGAATTTAAAATTAATTAATATGTAGGTTACCTTAGTAAGTATATAATCATATTTAAACTATCTTATATACCCATAATAAATTATCCTAATTATAAGATTAACGTTCGTATATACTTTAATTATATATATTTACTAAGGTGATCCATGTATTTACCATAGTTACCTTAATATAAATCCAATTATCTCTAGGATATAATATATAATAACATTATTAATATATTATATGAAATAAAATTATGAATTACCTTAAACATAATACATTACTAACATATTTTAGTCTTTTAATTATTACCACTGCTTAAGTAAAGTTTAAAGTTATAATAAAATTATTATTCAATTAAGGCAAGATTTATCATAATATATTATTATGATATTTCAGTTTTTATTTTAAATAAAATTTAAACCCAATCAAATATAAACCATTCAATTAAAACATCAAGATATAATAAATTTAATTAAATACATATACTTAATTTATAACAAAATAGAATGAAATAAACAATTTATTAATATATTACTATGTTTAATTGGCTTTATTTTGAAGTTAATAGCATGAATGATAAGATAAACATGAACTTTTATGTATTTTGTAATAATATTTTAATTTTTAATGTTAAATGCCATAAAAGTTTAAAGGATATATAAGATGTTTTCATTTCAATTTATAAATTATTTGTAAGTTATTAATCAATGTCTTGTTAACAAGCAAGAAAGGAAAATGATTTAAATATTTTTATCTATTTTTGTACATGTGCATACATATAATAACATAATATTCTTAATTTAAATATAGGGAAATGTTATAATGACATGATGATTTGCTAAAATGACCTAACACGTTAGCATCAGTTATGTAGTGGATTTTTGCCACGCAGTGAGTACACCTTTTCTGATATATATAAGTAAAGAATCATTGTCACCATCAACTACTTCACTACATTTATGGGGATAAGCAGGGGAAAAGCACACTGTACACAATCAAAACGAGTTCTCTCATGACATCACAACTAGCTCCAAAAAAGTCTATTCATTGTTGGCCAACTAGGGGAAAGTCCGCCACCCTCTGCACAACCGTTGTCTACACTCCTATGGTGCTAGAACTTACTAGGGCATCGGCACTTGTTGCAATGGCTGGAATGGCACCTAGGACAGCAAATGGGATGACACTTAAGATGACACCTAGGACGGTGGTTGCCATCCAAGCTATACCAATGTATGCATGGCTACTGCCATTGCTTGCGGTGCAAGTGCTGTGCTTCCTCAACCCTGGCCTTGTCCTCCACATTGACGTGTAGCCTGGGCTTGTGACCATTGGACCTCTTGTTTTGTGTGCTCAAACCCAAAGGGGTCTCATAGGGTGGAACGATGGTGTGATGGTCGTCCCCGTGGTCGCTCGATGCGGTGTGGTTCTAAAATGTCAACCTCGTCAGGGTTTTGCTACACCTCGTCATCCATTGGTTATGGAAAGCTTTCACCATTATGGGCTCACCCTCCTGCAACCACCGAACAATGTCATGCACACACGGAATGCCTAGCACATTATGCTGGTACCCCATGCAAAGTATGATTTTGACACCAATAGGGTCCGTTGTCACCAGTTTCCGGTTCCAATCCTTGCTCTTGGTCGCCTATGCTTGTACGAGCTTAAGCGCATGGTGTGAAACCTGCGTGGGCACACGACTGACGGTTGCTAACATGTGTTAGGTCATTTTAGCAAATTATCAAGTCATTATAACATTTTCCTTAGATATAATTCTTGTTTTAAATGAAAATTAAGTGAAGAGAAATTTTACTCTCTCAATTGTAAAAAGAAAAATAAAATTTAAAAATATATTAAAAAGATAAAACTACACAAAATGTACAGATATTTTAATTTTTATTACAATTTTTTATTATTTAATTATTATTAATATATTTTGTCCATATTATGAAATCAAAGAAAATTTGATATTATATTTTAAAGAAAAAACTATTTTATAAATTAACATATTATCAACGATGAATAGTAGTTAGATTTGATTTTATATTTTAAAATATACATAAAAGATGCATTTTATATACAAGTGTAAACACAATTAAAATACTTCACATGACACATAAATGTCTGTGCTGTTATTACAGTTAGAATTCACTATGTATACACATATTATTCATAATTAAAAACTTCAGAATATTTTAAAATATTATATATTAAATTATTAATATGTTACATATAAATGTTTCAATTAAGGGAGAATCACAATTAAAGCTTAAACATATTTTAGAAATATTAAAAATTTAATAAAACCTTAAGAGGTGAAAGAAACAACAAGAAACATATTTATAATATTTAAACTTTCTTGAACTATAAATTATAAAATTTATTAATATAAATAAAACTTTTATAGTTTTTTGTTATTTTCAACCTCAGAACACATGCATTCTCTTGTAGCTTTGCTGATTATGACACTTTTAACACTTCTGAATCTAAAAAAATGACACAAATTTAAATATGTAAACATTTTAAATGTTCTAATAATAATCTTTTATTGCACATTATATTCTTTTAAGTTATAATTATTAAGAATATGCTTTATATTTTATTTTATATTTTAAAATTGTTCTAAATATAAGTTGTATTTATCAATTTTAATTTTAAATTTGCTTTATATTATAACAAATATATTATAAATTATAAATTGTCTTGTACACAAACCTTCACCAAATATTAATGTTTAACATCAATAACACAATACAATTTATTTAATACTATAAATATATATATATATATATATATATATATATTAGTGTTAAATCTTATTCAAAATTCTTAAAATACCAAATCAATTATATTATAGATTTTAATTTTACATTATTTCTCATGTATGTATTCTTAACACACACACACATATATACTATATAAAAAATAGAAGAAAATGCATTTTATATAATAAATTCCATGTCTATGTAAAAATATTTTGTGCAATAAATAAAATGTATTTTAAGTTCTCAATCACACCATTACTTTATATATATAAAAACTAAATAATGTTTTATTGTACATTTATTCAAGAATTACATATTTAAATATGATGATTTACTATTCTATGTGTACAAAATATATATCCACACACAAACAAATAGACATGTAAAATCTAACAAGTTAATCACAAGCAAATAAATTTTTGTATTTAATAAAACTTTCTATAGTATTATTGATTTATCAATCTTATACTATGTATGTATGTAGAGAACATCTTGTATACATACACATACATACGTAAGAACATAAATGGGTTGAAAATAGTGAACTATTTAACAAAATTTGATATGTAACTTAAAAAACAAAGATTGCTAACCTTTTCAGCCGCTGGTATCCGTAAAATCAGCATCAATGACATCATCTCCACCGGATGACTTGGGAGAAGAGGCACCACCAGGAGCACCCGAGTCAGCACCGGGAGGTGCCGGACCACCGGCTGCCCCAGGCTGATTGTACAAGGACTGACCAATCTGCATAACCTCCTGGTTTAAGGCAGCAGTAGCGTCCTTAATCTTCTGTGTGTTGTCACTTGCGATGGCGTCCTTGAGTTCCTTAACCTTGTCTTCTACCTTACTCTTTACCTCTGCCGGTACTTTGTCTCCCAGCTCCTTGAGTTGCTTCTCTGTTTGGTATACAAGGGAGTCTGCCTGGTTCTTCGCGTCTACTGACTCCCTCTTTTCCTTGTCCTCCTTTCCAAACTTCTCGGCTTCCTGTACCATTCTCTCCACCTGTGTAAACGGGTATTAGTACCAGATACATATATACACGCGCACTTATGTATGTTGTCTATCTATAAGTACCTTTCGTGCACGCACACACGTACCTCGTCTTGTGGTAGAGTACTGGCGCCTGTGATGGTGATATCCTGCTTCTTGCCGGTGCCCTTGTCGGTGGCACTGACAGACAAAATACCATTGGCATCGATGTCAAACCGGACCTCAATTTGTGGTACACCCCTCGGTGCAGGTGGGATGCCTTCCAAACGGAAACTTCCCAAAGACTTGTTGTCCCTCACAAACTCACGCTCTCCTTGAAGGACGTTGATCTCCACACTTGTCTGGTTATCTGTTGACATAACAGATAGAAGATGAGTATATACACTGTACAGTATACAAATGTACTTATGTAACAAGATAGATAGATGCGTGTGGTTCTAATGATAAATCATATTACATACCAGCTGCGGTTGAGAAAACTTCAGACTTCGATGTGGGAAGAGTTGTGTTTCTCGGAATGATCTTGGTCATTACACCTCCAAGCGTTTCAAGACCGAGTGAAAGTGGAGTTACGTCCAGTAAAACTAGATCACTCACTTCACCAGCCAAGACACCAGCCTATAATAACAAAGGAAAACATTGATTGGGCTCAGCAGACAACTCATTTAACCTTATATTCATGTACATGTACATCAACACATACACATGCATATAATTTTGCGTACCTGAACTGCAGCACCCAAAGCAACGACCTCGTCAGGGTTCACACTAAGATTTGGATTCTTCCCAGTTATCCTCTTAACAATCTCTTGAACTGCAGGAATACGTGTGGACCCACCAACAAGGATAACTTCATTGATATCCTTGAACGTCAACTTTGCATCCCTTAAAGCATTTTCCACTGGGGTGCGGCACCTGCACAATCGTTTTGTTAGAACATGCAAGCATATATTACATATTATAGACACAATAAATCATACCTATCAAGTAAATCTGAACACAACTCCTCGAATTTGGCACGAGTCAAAGTTGTATCTATGTGTTTAGGCCCATCCGCAGTGGCTGTGATGAACGGCAAGCTGACAAAACAGTGTCAGACAAAGAAGAAAACGAATCTATATTCTAGAATATGAAGTACCTTATGCTTGTTTGAGTGAGTGATGACAATTCTATCTTGGTCTTCTCAGCAGTCTCTGTTAACCTCTGAAGTGCTTGTTTGTCCTTCAATAGGTCGATTCCCTCTTCCTTCTTAAAGTCGGCTGCAAGCCAATCGACAATTCTCTGCACAGTAACAACAAAACTCAGACTACAGAATGCGTTTTTTAAATTTATGAGTAGTTAATTACCTTATCAAAATCGTCACCACCTAGATGTGTGTCACCTGAAGTCGACAACACTTCAAACACACCATCTCCGACTTCCAATACTACAAGAAAAGAAAAATATTTAATCAGCAAAAGTAAAACCAAAGAAGAAAACACAAGTGCTATGTACCTGACACATCGAATGTACCACCACCCAAATCAAAAACCAAGATAGTCTCGTTACTCTTCCTCTCAAAACCATACGCAAGAGATGCAGCAGTCGGTTCATTGATAATACGAAGAACATCGAGACCCGCAATCTTGCCTGCGTCCTTTGTAGCGGTTCTCTGGGAATCGTTGAAGTAAGCAGGCACTGTAATGACTGCCTTGTTCACTTTGTCATTCAAAAACTTCGAAGCATCATCTACCAGCTTCCTCAAAACCTACAAAAGTCGAAATTTTAGTAATACATATGTTTAAAATATGTTAAACAAATAGTAATAATAATTTGATTTTAAAATAGAACTTCATATACAAACAATCTATTCATAAAAACACACCCACCTGAGCAGAAATTTCTTCCGCAGCAAATTGCTTCCCAATTGCGGGACAATTCAGTTTCACGTTGCCATTCTCATCCCTGACAACGGTGTATGATACCTGCTTCGATTCCTCGTCTACTTCAGACATCTTCCGGCCAATGAACCGCTTTACGGAGAAGAACGTATTTTCGGGATTGACAACAGCCTGCCGCTTGGCAATCTGTCCGACAAGCCTATCCCCGTTCTTGGTGTATGCTACAACAGAGGGCGTCGTCCGCTGACCTTCAGCATTTGTAATGATAGTCGGCTTGCCTCCCTCCATCGCTGCCACAGCAGAATTCGTCGTTCCCAAGTCGATTCCTACGACTTTCTCGTTCACAACCCGGACTGGTCCGCCGACTCGGACTCTTCCCCGTTGTGAATGGCCTCTCATTTTAGCATACAAACTGCTCTTTTGCAAATTCCCACCTAAGAAGACATTTCTGTGCTGGCTGTACATACCTCTCTTATGTTCGGCCGACGAAGAACAGCAGGCGCTCGCGCTGAAAGGAATGTGTGCCGCCGCTGCCGCCATAGCCGCAGTTGCCACAAAAACCCTTGCGAAGAACAAGGAAGAAATGCGAACCCTAAGTCCACAATGTACAATCTAAAAGCTTATAAGCTTGGCCATTCTAGAGACTTCCAGAGACATCAGTCGGCTCAGAATACACCACGTGGATAGATCTGGACCTCAGGTACGTTCCGGATCAGGCCGTTGATGAGGCGGTAGAATAATGCATCGAGCGGTTTCAATCCTGCCACGTTTCAGACAAAGATGGTCTTTAAACCGACCCGGTTCTACAGGTGTCATCATCCACACCCTCGTGGTGGTTCTTTTGAACGACGTAAATCGGTTGATGTGGCGGTGTTAAAATGACGTGGCATCCAACATGGCATTAATGGCATTAAATAGCATACATGTTTTATGTGTGAAATGATATAATAAAATTTCACGGGTCTACTTCAGGTTTCATACATTCGCACACACGTACTATCAAAATTTGTATATAAGCAACACGTTAAAACAGAAGAACAGAAGTGTCCCTCATCAGTTAACCAGCTTCTCGCTAATACCCCAAAGCTTCTTGGCCAGCTCCGGATCCTGTCCCTTCCTGGACGCTTGGGAAACCCTGCAATCCTCGAAATACTTGCCACTAACCCCATTGTTATCGGGATGGATCGCAACATAAACCGTGGTAGCCGCCCCTTGCTTCACGTCCTTCCACTTGGTAGCCAACCCAATGACTGACAGTGTCTTGACAATAAACTTCATGGACGACGAGTGCTTCCACAGTCCAGTGTTGATCAGTCCGGGATGTACAGAATTTGCAGTCACGTTCGAGTCCCTGAGCTTCTCCGCAAGCATGTTCGCGTGCAGGATGTTGGCAAGCTTAGACTGACCATACGCGTGCTTCATATCGTAAAGTTTCTCGTCAGAGATCGATTCCACGTCCAGGATCCCTTCCTTGTACCCGAGGTTCGAGTGTGCAACGGACGAGAGGTTGAGAATCCTGCCCTCGATCCCACTCTCGGCCGCACTCGCCTTCATCTTTTCCACTAGAAGCTCGGTCAGCAGGAAGTGTCCGAGGTGATTAGTCGCAAACTGAAGCTCCACCCCGTCGACAGACTTTCCGTAGGGATGAACATGACCCCCGCGTTGTTTATCAGGAGATTCAGTGGCATACCTGTGGAGAGGAATTCCTCTGCAAAGCGCCGGACAGACTCGAGCGATGCCAGATCGAGTGTCATACAGAAAAGTTTCGCCTCCGGGAGCTCCTCGAGGATCGCCGCCTTGAGCGACTCCGCCGACTGGATCTTCCTTGCAGCGATTACTACGGCAGCACCCTGTTTCGCAAGAACTCGGACGGTCTCGGCGCCGATCCCGCCGTTACCACCGGTGACAATTGCGGTGAGATTGCTCGCATCGATCCCCTCTGCGACCTCCTCTGCCGTGCTCCAGAAGGAGAACTTCCCCGCCACACACTCCTTCTTGGCTTTCTTGAACAGACCCATCACACAAAAAGGATGTGACCGATAACCTTAAATACTCTCCTTAAACAACAGATTTGCCGCGGAAGATCAACGGTTACATTACCTCCACGTCAGACACGAATGTGCAAGAATATGCCACTACTCCAGCATATGCTATTCAGATTAAGAAAAAATGAATTACAACAAACAACCTTTGTTCTTCACCTAAGACCAGAACGACTGCAGCCTCTGGGCGTACTCATCCTCGTCCTCCTCATCAAGCTCCGTACCCTCCCACCGTTATACATTGCTGTCGGCTCCGTACCGTCCGACCTCCGCTTCCTCTTTGACTCAGGTGCGGCGGAGTCTGACAGTTTCCATGTGTGGCTCTCCCTCTCCTTCTCCCTCTCCTCCTTGATCTGGTGTAAGCTCTTCGGTGCAGCAAACTCTTCACTTGCCTCCACGCTGTCCGAGACGGTGGAGTCTGACATCCTTCTTTTTGAGTCCGAGACCGTACCGTCCGAGCTCCGTTTCCTCTTCGAGTCCGAGACGGGCGTGGTGGCGTCCGAGCCTTGCTTCTGGGGTGTGGAGTCCGACAGCTTCCATGTGTAACTCTCCTTGTGTGACTTCCGCTGCTTGTGTTGCTCTGTTACCTCCTCCGACCCCTCCCTAGACGGACCTGGTTTCTGTAGCCGAAATACCATGTCTTTACGTTTCTCCGGGTCTGCTGTACGGAGTCCGACTTCGGGGTGTCTGAAGACGGTGCCTTGGTGGTTGTGTCCGATAGCCTGTAGACGTTTGAGGAGGCGGCATTCTCGTGAAGAAACTGGCATTTGGTGCCCTTTGCGCAGATTCCTTGTGAGAAGAAGTAACAGGGTACTGGTTTCTTCTGGTGTACTGGCGTTGGTGGAGGAGCTGCTGCTGCTGCTCGGCTTTGATCTAGAGGCTGTAAAGAAATAAAACATGATCAGTGAAGGACTACAAAGATAAGAATTGAATTGCAAATTAATAAGGATGGAACTATCACACAGCAGCGATAGCCTACCAATTGAAAATCACTATATATATGTTTACATGTATATATGTATATAAGTATGCTTGTTTATGTGTATATGCTAAAGGAGGAAAGAAACATACCGGGTGACGAAATGGGCAGTCCCGATTCCTACAGTTGCCACCCAACCAATACCAGCAATCCCTCGGATTCAATCTGGCGCTCTCGCTGTGCCGGAATTCGCATTCATCACCCTGGCAAAATATACAAACACAAAACCATAAACTCCTATACCGCATGTGCTTAAACAAGAAAGCCAAAGAATACATACCTTCTTGCATGTGAGAGGTGAGGCGAGGAAATACACACAATCCGTGTTCTTCTTCTTGGCGGCGTCTTCTTCCGGATGTGCAGGCGCCGTGGAGGGAGGCCCGACTGCAGCAACCGCAACCGTAGCCGTGGTCGCCATAGCCCTATCCTTGCTAGGGTTTCGAAAAGAAAGTGCGCGCCCTAGAAATCTCGACTCCGGGAGACGAATCCACGGACTTTCCGATGGATTCAGCTACTGCTCCACCAATTTCTCAATGCAAATCTCAATGAAATCGTGAATCCGGAGATGAATCTGCAGATTTTGTGTATGAATCCAGCTGCTGCGGCAAGAATTCCTCCTGCGCGCCTAGAAATCTTGTGCAATCTATGGATTTACCTGTGCAGCTGCGTCACAGAAATGTTCTAGGATTGATGGCGAGTCGCATTCGTCGAACAAGAACAGCGGAAGACGTTCCGGCGGAGCCCGCTAACCCTATATAGCGAGCTCTCACACCATGGCCGCACTTGCCTTTAAGTTTTATACCTTGGCATATTCCGGCATGTTCAGCCGTGCCATGTCATCTTAGATACATTTAATAGAGTTACTCAATTCAATGTTGTAGATAATCTTTTAATAATTTCATTAGTAAACCATTGTTCTCGAAACTATAAGAGCGAAGACGTCGTTGTTATTGAAAACTATTTATATTAATAAAAATAATTATTTAAAAATCATTGCATTATTCATTAAAATTTGATTTTTCTATATACAAAAGACGTAGAATAGTTAATACAGAATTATATTGTATTGTATTGTATTGACTATTTCATGTCTTTTCCACCCGCTTAGAGGGATAAGAAAATTACAAGAAGCCATTAAGTTAATCTTGAATTCTTGATTCTTAGTGCATGTAACTTCGAGCATCTCTTAGTGTGTAACTCTGGGCTTCCAAGCATCTCTTAGTGTGTGTAACTCTAGGCATCCGAGCATCTCTTAGTGTGTGTAACTCCGGACATCTCTTGCTCAATTCCAAAACTTTGTGGTTGTGATGTTATAAAATTGGTTTAGTAGCTGTATGGTGGTACATGTATGCCGTGATAGGTCCGCATAGGGGAGCCTTGTCTCCACATATATTAGGCATTGGAAGATAATGTGGCATTATCTTCCATTTGTCTACTACACAACTTGCATAACTTGCATATATGTGCCGCATACTTTCTTAAATAGTTGGTGGGACCCCAACCTAAATGCTTATATTTTCCTCACTAGCAGTGCTATATGCAAAAGGCTATCACGAGTGAATTTAAAAGGACAATAAAAATAGCTTGGAGCTATAGTTGGGACAAGATATCCATTTATAATTGAATTCCTCTACCAATAGGTCCAAGCACAAACCAAAATCCATGGATGGTCGTGTTCCTTGCGATGTTGGTTGTTCCTTATGGCACTTGCGGTGAATGGGCAAAGCTGTGTGGCAAATTCGTATGCACTTGATTGGCTCACTGCTCGGGTTAGGCACCGCCTACGGGCCTGTGCTGAATGGTCAGAGACTGAAGACCCCGAATATGTGTTGCTGGTTAGGTGTCTAGAAGGAGTTATACACTTTGTTGGTTTAGGCATTTGCATTTCGCACTTCATTGACTTTTGCTGGTTGCAGTAGTGGCATCTTTTTGAGTGGCTTCCCAGGATTTGAGCTAGTAGTGGAAGTGCGGCCCCATGTTTGAGGTGGTAAGGAGCCACCATTTATGGCTTGTCAGTGTGTGCATTGAGCCTAGCACACCCTGAGCATGAGGCTCCCATGCTTGGAAACGAGTATGGTTATTCTGGTACGGTGTTACTCCTCTTTGATGGCATTTGCTATACATTTTGCAGGGGATTGCTCTAAGGTTTAATGGGTATCTTCTAAGAGGGCAATTGCAACGATGGTCCTTGTTTACAAAGAGGTTTGGTGTGTTTGCAATAAGTGGTCATTCTGATGCGTATTGGGCATATCCTTGGGCATTTGATTTTTGATCTTGGTGGATGTGTATGTGGTATGCTATAGTGGTTGTCATGGAGCTACTTTGGGCATCTGCTACAAATTGGTTTGGCCTCGTTTGTTTGTGTTTGTTTTTTTGCTTTGGTGTGTACTTGTGAGTTGTGGTTTAGAGATTGAAGCTTGAGACAATATCCGGGCAAGAGATTAGACTCGTAAAGGTCTGAATCGATCACTTTTTTCTTCGGACACTCAGCGATGCTTGGGTTTTAGTGGGATGGGAATAAGAGTAGGTTTATATAAAATCCCTTGGGATGTTTTGATGTACACTTGTATTTAGCCCCATGAATAAACTTCTAAACTTCCCACAAACCAAAATCCATGGTCCACTTCTCTAGCTCTCACCACCTATGTTTTCTCTTGTGCAAGTCTCTTTGAGTCTTACATGGATACTTAAATGAGCTTAGTTATTGGTCCCCTCCTCATGTTGATGACATATTATGTCAAAGTTTTACTCGAAGAGCAACACGTGGCTACTAAGTGGTGATCTAATGTGAACAATGTTAAGTCTTCTAAGACAACCTCAAGAGTCTAATTCAGATGCTCAAATAGGATAATACCATAAGTCTCTTAGAGTGACTATCCCTCAAACCCTAGAGGATAATCCGAGAGGATTCTGCCCCAGGAGACCTAGATATGCTCATGTCCTAACTTTACCAAGGAGAGATGTGTCTTACACATACCTCTATGATATAGCTAGGGCATTGTCATAGTTTTTACTATGACTCGACCCTTTACTTTGGACGTTGACTGTTGTTACCTACTGTACTATGTTGATGGACCCTAGATGTAGTGAGAAACAGCCCCGCTTAGTGCACTTAGGTGTTTAAGGGTAGTTCGGCCGGCTATCTTTAGATATCGCGAGAAACTCTAAGCGAAGGTAGCACTTACCTTCTAGAAAACCCACCCCAATTTTGACGTCCCGAATAGGCTGATTGGTCTTGCAGATGAGTTCAGCGTGATAAGTAGGGTTAGGAACACCCTAGGGTTGACCTAACCTAGGGTTGCCCTAACCCACGCCCTAAAACCCCCACCCCCTTGGGTAGGGTTTAGGGGTAGGAGTAAGGGTGAGTTATAGGCTCATATTGCTAATTTATCTAAGGGGCTAGAATTCAGTGCCAGCCCACTAATACAAACAGGAAAAGAGGGGGGGGGGTCCGTCACATAAATAAGGTAGAGTATACGTAGGAGAGCTCCTGGGTTCATGAATGAGTTCGTTGCTCTTCTGCCGGTGCAAGCTTCAGCTTGTGTCGTTAAGGTACAACCCTCTGTTGTGCCGCCCTAACTTCCAGATGCCAGGGGTACGTCCCACCTTCGGGGTAGCTTACCCTTAACGTTGGCGAATCCATGCCTGGGAGGTCTTGTCGGGATGCACGTTCCAAGAGGCAGAGGTTGAGGCTTGTCTCCAGCCTCCTCCTCCACGTCAAGCTAGGTGTAGCACTCACGGCCAAGCAAGGCACATCCGTGTCCTTGTCCAACTGTGGGCGTGGGATCTTGTTTGACAGGTTCACGTTACCTGTTCCTGAGGGTTCATTGAGGGGTTCTAGAGTTGGCATTTAGGAACCACGTTTGTGGTACTTGGTGCAACTCTTGAATCTAAGGGCTATGGCATGATAGCCCACATCTTGGAAGGCAGTGTCACATGGGATGTGACACTGGGCTAAACGTCACATGGTACAACGCCCGAGGCACGCCCTTTGGGGTTATGTCATGGGCTTGTCGCTAAGGGGTTGGATACTCTAGCAAACAGGCATGCTTGTGCTTGCACTAGGGTGCTAAGCCTTGGGCATCCGCTCGAGGGAGGTTAGGTCTCGTAACTAGGTGTGCTTTGGCACACTTGGCTAGGGGAGTGTTCTCCTTGGAATCCAGGGTTGAACAACCTAAGCTCATTAGCAGAAGCCCTTTCGTAAGGCACTCGCAAGGTCATGTGCTTAGGGTTATCCCAAACCTAGCCTTAGGGAGTTTGCTTAGCAGAACACTCGTGCCGCCTACGGCGCACACTCGTGTCCTCACTAAGTACTAGCCCTAGGTCTAGGGTGTAACTTGGCCACTCAAACCCTTAGGGGTTAGTCGTGGTTCAGGGTACCCCTTGTCGCCCTAAAGGGGTTGTACTCCCGGATGAGGGTGATTCCTCAAGGGGTAAGTGACAATGCCTTAGCTCTGTCACGGGGTATGTGTGGAACACACGTCTCCTTGATGGGGGTTAGGGCATGAGCCTGTCTAGGTCTTCTAGGGCAAGACCCTAAGTCAACTAGGGTTATCCCTCAAGGGTTTTGGGGTAGACACTCTAGGGAGACTTAGGCTAAACCCTAAGTCAACTAGGGTTATCCCTCAAGGGTTCTGGGGGCAGACATTCTAGGGAGACTTAGGCTAAACCCTAAGTCTCTTGTCCACTTGGGCATTAGAGTCTAACCCTAGGGGTCGTTGGGGTTGTTCTGGGAACTTAGCGTTGCTCACACAGGGTGATGACGCCAAATGGCCACCTGGCAGCCACGTGTTGCCACGTGTTGGCCCTTTGGGTTAAAACTCTGACAATTGGTATCGGAGCCTATTCTCTGCGGTCAGTAGGACTACCTAAAGTGTAGTGTATTTTAGGGTTTAGTTAGTTCTAAATTTTTGAAGTACTCTATCACTTTCGGCTAACGTCTGAATTCTGCGCAGAGAGTTGGTCCTGAGATCTATAACTCTTCGAAAAACATCTACTTATAAGTGGGTGTGGGTTATGGACTCCAATGTCGAAGGTAGCACTCGGAAGGCAACTTCCAAGTTGCATGCCAGGTTACGTTTTCTCTAGGTTACTTCACCTTAAGGTTATCCAGGTTACTTTACCATATGTTTCCACAAGACATGGTGTTAGTTTGTTCTGGCTTACAAACTAAGTCTTGTGAAGTGGATCATGTGATATGCTAAGCTTACCCATTATTGAAAATTTTTCTTTTTCTTTAAGGTGTTTGAATTTGGGATAACACATGATTTGGAAACAGACAATGTCCTTTGAGTTTTGGCTTATGTCAAGATTCAATATCGGATCCAACTGTAGTGTTCAAACGGGGAAAGACTTATGTTCAGAAGTGCGTCTTTGACTTCGGGAGAAGGGGCATATTCAAACATAAGATGAACACTACATTTTGACATAAAGTGTAAAATAAGCTCTTATTATAGTGCATGTTCCGAGAGTGTAACTCTAGAAGCAGACTATAGGTGATGAACTTATAATACAATGGAATGTCAAATATTGACATATGATAAATATGTTAAGCAATGGGTTTGAAGATCCAATGTAGTCAAAGTATTGTCTGATGTTCACAATATTTTGATGACGCTAGCTGCAAGTAACATTAGGTGGAATAGTTTACTAAGTTCAAGTCACCTAAATTTGAACCTTAGTACAACTTGAAACCTTAGTTAGTTGTAAGCGCGCACTCTGTATTCAAGTTAGCTAGCTCGACTAACTTGATTATGAAGTTGTCTCATAAGAGATCATGAAGAAACTTCGGATAATAGCTAGAGAATTTCGTTATCTTACCAATATCGGTTTTGGGATAGATGGCATGATCTATCAGAAAGAGTAATGTTGGAAACATACGTTTACATTTTCAGTTTACTGAGTAATGAAGGACTTGCATAGTGAAGGCGTTCGGCGCACACTTGTGCATTTTCATTGTTAACTCTTTAATCTTGAAATCTGTAACGTTGTTTGCAATGTGGGGATAAGCTCTTGAACAAGGGTGATTCCTTGTTAAGAAGAGCATGATTTGGGATTCTCCACTTGCTTATTGACTAAGTAAGGAAACTTGCTAAGTTTAATAACTTATGTGTGGTTCAAATGAGTCAAGTAGTCGGTATACATTTTGGAGGTTTAAGTGCATGTACCTCCTCAGAGAGTCGGTGTTCGATGAGAATTGAAAGTTGATATTGATTTTCAATATCAATTTCATTTTAGAGTCGAATACGATTAAAAGATGGTTTCTTGACTCTGCATCATCGCAAATGTGGGCACTTAAAGAAATAAAGTATGTATCTTCAATCTTTCGGAATATTGAAAAATAGAACTATTCTTGACTCAAGGTTTGATTGTATTCCTTGGGTTAGTTTAGTTCTATCTCAAGGTTTGATGGTGTTCCTTGAGTTGGTTCAATATTCTTAAGTATGATATTGTGTAGCGGGATTAGCTCAAGAAGATGGTGTCCCTTCTTGATGATTGTAGTTCAAGGTTCGTCCAATATCCGGTTCGAATATGAGGTTTCCTATCACCTCATCTGTTGAGATATTTATTTCTAAACTTTGGAGAATTTGTGACAATCTTTTCAAGATTGGTTATAAATGACTTGTCAAAGTATGGTATGATATCTCTTCAATATTGAGTTTGGAGCGCTCAATATCAAACTTGGTTATGATCACATGAGGTGGCCGTAATCATATAATATAAAGACTCAAGTGGATTTGAGTCTGACACTTTGGTAAGGCACTACCTTAGTGTTATAACTTGAAACGTGTTTTCAAGTTAGTTGAGAAATGAGACATTTCTCAATACATTGCTTGAGGGGCAATGTACTTTCTGGATTGCTAGGTGTCTAGAGTGAATAATGTATCTTAGTTCAATGTACTGAACTAGATATTTTATTCATGTTTGGGGAGATCTATTGAAATATAAGGTATGACTAAAACATGAAGTTGATCTAACACTTCAGTGTTATGATAGCATTTATGTGGAGGTTTATATCTTACTAAATCAATTAGATGAACCAGACACTAGTTCATGATTCCTCTTAGTCTCTGAACAAAGTTCCTTCGTAACATTATATTTCCGTCTCAAAATTGAAGTTCGGTTCATGTAAACTAAGACCATATCTATAATGTAGTTGTAGCATTTCGATAAATTGATATGATTGTAAGTTTATATCCACTAGTATAACAACTAGTTGATAAGCTTAGGATTTGAACGTTAAAACGATCATTATCCATTCGAGAGTATCAATATCGAAATTGTGACTATTTATAGAATAAGGATTAGTTTTAAAAGATGTTTATCAAAAACACTAGTTGTTTCAATTAGTGAAATGCTATACTTCGGTATAGTGTTGAAAACATTTACGAAATAAGTTTAAGAGTTGGAAAAAATAATACGGAGGCGTACAGTATTACGAGTTCAGGGAGACTCTTATCGTGAAAACTAAGTTTTAAAATTCGTATTTTGAACTTAGTACGATAAGGAGTTAGGAATTATTGAATGGCACCTAGTATGTTGTGCTCTTTGGAGAATGAGTACAATGAGGGTACTAATTAAGACAAAGATTGTTGATTAAGGCATTAGAGATGGGTTGAATTTCCTGGTTTCCACATTGGTTTATAAGAAAGGTATGTTAGCTTATCTGGTCCCTGAACTGGTCGGTGTTATGAAAGAGTACAAAGTTGGTTGTGAAAGATGAATGGCAGTTGGCAAGACCTTGTTGTATACATGTGTACAGCCATGCGCCTCTGTGATCGCCTCTGGCCAGATTGACATGTTTACAAAGAACAGGGTTTTACGACTTGTACTCTTATATCGGAAAAGAGCTTGATTCCGATAAAAGTCTCATACTTAGTCTTGCGTAACTATATACTAATGAGAGATAGGTATAGTAGCAGACCCTTATGAAAAGGGGTAATGAGAAGCACCGAGGGATGCAGAGATGTAAGCTATAATATTGTAACATGTGGAGATGTGGGACCATTGGAAAATCAAAGAAATGCGTAGGTGTTTGGTCAAGCATTTGAGAAGTGCTTGTTGTGTTAGACGACAGAGGTCGTCAACAGCATTTAATATTAAGGAATAAAGCAAGTCTTTATTTCTTGTTAACCAAGGGGCCGGCAACAACACTAACTAGAGGCCTCCAATATAAATTCTAGTTAAGTAAAGAAATTAACCAGTGTTGTGTGCGTCGGGTGACAGACTTTGCAGACGTGCAAAAGGTCTCCAGGTGACTTCATGTCGCAGGTGGTGCCTCCGGCAGCTGGGTTTACGACTCAGTGAACGACGGTTCTGAAGTACTTGGTTTCGCGTAATGCAAGGGGGGTAATAAAACTTATGTGAACTTTTGGCTAACTCCGCATAGAGTGATATGTTAGTTTTGGTTAGTTTTTTCTAACATTATCTAGTCTTGGAGTTGGACGTCAACGAGGACGTTGACATTTTCAAAGGCGGGGAGTGTGTCATAGTTTTTACTATGACTCGACCCTTTACTTTGGACGTTGACTGTTGTTACCTACTGTACTATGTTGATGGACCCTAGATGTAGTGAGAAACACCCGCTTAGTGCACTTAGGTGTTTAAGGGTAGTTCGGCCGGCTATCTTTAGATATCGCGAGAAACTCTAAGCGAAGTAGCACTTACCTTCTAGAAAACCCACCCCCAATTTTGACGTCCCGAATAGGCTGATTGGTCTTGCAGATGAGTTCGGCGTGTTAAGTAGGGTTAGGAACACCCCTAGGGTTGACCTAACCCTAGGGTTGCCCTAACCCACGCCCTAAAACCCCCACCCCCTTGGGTAGGGTTTAGGGTAGGAGTAAGGGTGAGTTATAGGCTCATATTGCTAATTTATCTAAGGGGCTAGAATTCAGTGCCAGCCCACTAATACAAACAGGAAAAGAGGGGGGGGGGGCTCCGTCACATAAATAAGGTAGAGTATACGTAGGAGAGCTCCTGGGTTCATGAATGAGTTCGTTGCTCTTCTGCCGGTGCAAGCTTCAGCTTGTGTCGTTAAGGTACAACCCTCTGTTGTGCCGCCCTAACTTCCAGATGCCAGGGGTACGTCCCACCTTCGGGGTAGCTTACCCTTAACGTTGGCGAATCCATGCCTGGGAGGTCTTGTCGGGATGCACGTTCCAAGAGGCAGAGGTTGAGGCTTGTCTCCAGCCTCCTCCTCCACGTCAAGCTAGGTGTAGCACTCACGGCCAAGCAAGGCACATCCGTGTCCTTGTCCAACTGTGGGCGTGGGATCTTGTTTGACAGGTTCACGTTACCTAGTTCCTGAGGGTTCATTGAGGGGTTCTAGAGTTGGCATTTAGGAACCACGTTTGTGGTACTTGGTGCAACTCTTGAATCTAAGGGCTATGGCATGATAGCCACATCTTGGAAGGCAGTGTCACATGGGATGTGACACTGGGCTAAACGTCACATGGTACAACGCCCGAGGCACGCCCTTTGGGGTTATGTCATGGGCTTGTCGCTAAGGGGTTGGATACTCTAGCAAACAGGCATGCTTGTGCTTGCACTAGGGTGCTAAGCCTTGGGCATCCGCTCGAGGGAGGTTAGGTCTCGTAACTAGGTGTGCTTTGGCACACTTGGCTAGGGGAGTGTTCTCCTTGGAATCCAGGGGTTGAACAACCTAAGCTCATTAGCAGAAGCCCTTTCGTAAGGCACTCGCAAGGTCATGTGCTTAGGGTTATCCCAAACCTAGCCTTAGGGAGTTTGCTTAGCAGAACACTCGTGTCGCCTACGGCGCACACTCGTGTCCTCACTAAGTACTAGCCCTAGGTCTAGGGTGTAACTTGGCCACTCAAACCCTTAGGGGTTAGTCGTGGTTCAGGGTACCCCTTGTCGCCCTAAAGGGGTTGTACTCCCGGATGAGGGTGATTCCTCAAGGGGTAAGTGACAATGCCTTAGCTCTGTCACGGGGGTATGTGTGTGGAACACACGTCTCCTTGATGGGGGTTAGGGCATGAGCCTGTCTAGGTCTTCTAGGGCAAGACCCTAAGTCAACTAGGGTTATCCCTCAAGGGTTTTGGGGTAGACACTCTAGGGAGACTTAGGCTAAACCCTAAGTCAACTAGGGTTATCCCTCAAGGGTTCTGGGGGCAGACATTCTAGGGAGACTTAGGCTAAACCCTAAGTCTCTTGTCCACTTGGGCATTAGAGTCTAACCCTAGGGGTCGTTGGGGTTGTTCTGGGAACTTAGCGTTGCTCACACAGGGTGATGACGCCAAATGGCCACCTGGCAGCCACGTGTTGCCACGTGTTGGCCCTTTGGGTTAAAACTCTGACAGGCATTGTCCTCATTTGGAAGTACAACCCCCTTTAGGATGACAAAGGAACCATGCCCTAAGGGTTTGTGTCAGAGTTTTAACCCGAAGGCCGTCAAGTGACCTTTTGGCGTAATTCCTTATTTGAGTAATACTAAGTCTTCCAAGATGACCTTAAGAGTTTAACTCAAATGCCTAGTTAAACAGAAGATTTAGAGTCCTACCCTAGCCCATCCCCCAAACCCTAGAGGATATCCCGAGTAAACTTTAGGATCCTATCCCAGTAGACATAGACAGGCTCATGCCCTAACCCCACAAAGGAAATGTGTCACACACATGCCCTCATGATAGAGCTAAGGCATCGTCGCTTACCCCTTGAGGAATCACCCTCATTTAGGAGAACAACCCCTTTAGGGCAACAAGGGGTAGCAAACCCTAAGGGTTTGAGTGGTCAAGTCATACCCTAGACCTAAGGTTAGTACTTAGTGAGGACATGAGTGTGTGCTGTATGCGAACACAAATGTTCTACTAAGTGAATTCCTTAAGGCTAGGTTTGGATAACCCTAAGTACATGACCTTGCGAGTGTCTCATGATAGGGCTTCTGCTAATGAGCTTAGGCTGTTCAACCCTTATATCTTAAGAAGAACACTCCCTAGCCAGGTGTGCCAAAGCATACCTAGTTACGAGACCTAACCTCCCTTGAGCGGATGTTTCAGGTTTAGTACCCTAGTGCGAACACAAGCATGTATGTTTACTAGAGTATCCAATCCCTTGGTGACAAACCCATGACACGACCCCAAAGGGCGTACCTCGGGCGTTGTATCATGTGACGTCTAGCCTAGTGTCTCATCTCCATGTGACGTCTAGCCTAGTGTCTCATCTCCATGTGACACTGCCTTCCACGATGTGGGCTATCATGCCATATCCCTAAGATTTAAGAATTGTACCAAGTGCCACAAATGTGGCTCCTAAATGCCAACTCTAGAACCCCTTAGTGAACCCTCAGGAGCTAGGCAATGAGAACCTATCAAACAAGATCCCACGCCCACGATTGGACAAGGACACGAATGTGCCTTGCTTGGCCATGAGTGTTACACTTAGCTTGACGTGGAGGAGGAGGCTGGAGACAAGCCTCAACCTCTGCCTCTTGGAATGTGCATTCTGACAAGACCTTTAAAGCATAAATTTGCCAACGTTAAGGGTGAGCTACCCCGAAGGAGGGACGTACCCTATCATCTAGAAGTTAGGGCAGCACAATAAAGGGTTGTGCCTTGACGACACAAGCTAGAGCTTACACCAGGAGAAGAGTAACAAGCTCAGTCATGAACCCAAGAACCCTCACTCCTACATACTCTACCTTATTTATGTGACAAAGGCCCCCCCCCCTGTTTCCTGTTTACATAAATGGGTTGGCACAAAATCTCATTTCCAAAAGGAATATACTTGGTGAGTTATTTATCGACCCCTAAACCCTAACTTGTTAAACTTAAGGGTATTTCTAAACATATTCGGCATGCCGAACTCACCGGAACTAGCCATTAACCCAACCGGGACACGAAAAATCAAGATAAGAGTTTTCTAAATGAAAGTGCTAGCTTCACCCAGAGTTTCTTACAAATTTTTAATGACACCCGACCAAATCATCATTAAATATCCAAGTGCACTAAGCAGGCCTGTTTTTTCTATACCTAGGGCTTATCAACATAGTACAGTAGGTAACAACAGTCAACGTCCAAAGTAAAAGGAGAGTCATAATAGAAACTATGATAGTTTATGAGGCCAAGTTATACCTTAGTCCCAAGGTTAGTACTTAGTGTCAACATGAGTATGCACTTGAGGTAGACACGAGTGTTGTGCTAAGCAAACCCCTAAGGCTAGGTTTGGAGAACCCTAAGCATACAATCAAGCAAGTGCCTCACAAAAGGGATTTTGCTAAATTGTTCAACTTCTTGGATGTGTTCACACACCCCAAGAAGAACACCCCTAGCCAAGTGTGCTTAATAACACACCCGGTTACGACACCTGACCTCCCTTGGGCGGATATTCAAGGCTTAGCACCTTGATGCAAGCACAAGAACGCATGCTTGTTATAGTATCCACATTAACCAATGACTTGACCCCAAAGGGCGTGCTTTGGGCATTATACAATGTCATCTAACCTAGTATCACATGTTCATGTGACACTATTTTTTAATATGTGGGCTATCTCGCCATAGCCCCTCATATTCAAGAGTTATACATGATGCCATGAATGTGGTTCACAAATGTGAACTTTAAAACTCCTTTGTGAATTTTTAGAAACTTGATAAAGAGAATTTGTCAACCAAAATCCCACCCTCACAATTGGATAGGAACACAAATATGCCCTACTAGTTATAACTGTTGCTCTTAACTTGATATGGAGAAAAAGGTTAGAGACATGCCTTAACCTTTGACTTTTGGAACATGCATTCTGATAAAACATCTCATGCGTGGATTCATTAATGTTAAAGGTAGGTTACTTTGAATGTGGGACGTACTTCTATCATCTGAAAGTTGAAGCGGCACAATAAAGAGTTATGTCTTAATGACACAAACTTAAACTTGCACCGATAAAAGAATAACAAACTCAATTATGAACCTAGGAAGTTTCACTACAAATATTGTATCTAATTTATGTGATGAACCCCCTCGTTTTCCTAATTGTTTAAGTGGGCTGACACGAAGTCTAACCCTAACTCGAGGGGTTTAGGGTGTGCAACTTTAAGGTAAGGTCAACCCTAAGGGTGTTTCTAGTCATATCGAACACACTAAACTCATCAACTGGAATGCTAAAACAAAGGGAGAGTTTTTTAAATGGAAGTGCTAGCTTTACTTAAAATTTTTTGCAAATACTACAACACCTAGCCGGACCATCATTAAATGCTCAAGTGCACTAAACAAACATATTTATTTTATACCCAAGAGTCATTGACATAGTTTAGTAAGTATAACAATTAATTCTAAAGTAAAAATAGATATCATAATAAAAACTATGATATACTATATGGTTCTCTTTTATATTAGAAACTCAATTGGCATCATGTTTTCAATATCATAATATTGTACTGTGTGAATCTTCTACTCTCAAATTATGACCTTAAAAATTGTTTGTTTTGTGCCTTTATTATGTTTCATGTTGCCTTTGCTAGTCCTAACTCACATACATAAAATAACATTATGCTTACCTTTGTGAGATAGTAGATGTATTTCATATCCTATACATTCTCTTAGCCTCACTCTACATAATGTTGTATGTACATAATGCTACTTAGGTCTTATCGATGATTTCCATGAATTCTTCATGTGCATCACATTCCCAAGGTATTTGTATTCCTCTACTTTTACCTCTTGCCCTCTGTAGTGGCATCAACCTAGTTGAGAGGTGTCAAACATCACAGTATGTGTCTTGACAAGGTTCAATGTGAGTCCTATTTTTGTACATAATGCCTTGAGGATTTATAATTATTGTTGCATCATCTCACTTAATAAGCTGAACATTAATAAATCATTTGTATACATCAACAAATGATATACATGTCAACCAATTTCACTTGTGGAAGCTCTCATCTTTTCATTGCCTCCTCTAGGGCATTAGTGTAGATCCCAAATAGAGTGGGCACCCTTCTCTCACTCCCATGTTGCATGTGACAAGCGGTCCACCATTGAAGCTTACATGGACTAGGTACGCTAAGCTGTTCTAGTCAATTGGTGAAGTTTATGATGTTGTATCGTGTTGAAGGCCTTAAGGAAATCTACAAATGGCAGACTGGTCTTCATTTATACTTTATTTGTTAATGGTTTGAAAGTCACTAGGTGGTTGATGCATGAGAAGTGTGATATGAAACTTGCATGTTTATTTGCTTTAACCCTTGCTTCTTCTACCCACCGAGTGAGCTTTTTCTCGTTCATTAATGTAAATAACTTTAAAAAGATTGAGTTTACCATGATGGTTCAGTAATTGGATAGTATTAGTAAATCACATGTCTTGAATATCAATACCACCCTGTTCATTGACCACATGTCTTTACAATGTTGCTAAAGATGGAAACTAGTGCCTTGGCTAAGAAATCTGCCCATTGCTTTAAGTAATTCAGTTGTGAAGTTGTATGCATTTATTATCTTACCTCTCTTGGAGTTTTTAGACATCGCTTGTTTCGCATGTTTCTTTATTAAATTTAATTCTCCCTCCCATTCAATCTTTGATAGTCTCTTTACCTATGGGTAGTAGAGCTCCCAAAGATATGATGTTTATATATCCACATCATTCAAGAGCATGCTTGTTTGTCTTTCTTGAAATTCTTATATGCCTTCTTGGGGTTGTATAGAATATCATTTGTTTCTTGTTGGTTGTACCATTTTATATACCTTCATCACTTTGCTTTTAAAGCCCATTAGAGTTGTCTTTGTATTTCATCCATTCTGAGTTGTAGCCCTTCAATACTACATGTGTAATAATTGACATTTCTAATCAACCATGGTTTGCACGATAGATGTATGGTGCTTTGTGGTGGCCTCTAACCAAAAACCCTTAAGCTTATTGGCACATGATCTACATAAGTAACTACACTTTCTTCTTTAGTGGGGTGTGTAGCTCTCTCGCCTCCCATTGCTCCATGAGGGCTATTTGGAAGGTCATCTGCTTACTCTTGTCCATTTTGTACACAATAAGATGTTTTCTTACTCACCTCCTATGAATAGATAGTTCAAAATGTAAATTCATTGATTAGTGGTTAAATTTATTGAAGTAATAATGATCTTTGTGATGTATTTGGGTGTGAGTAAGTAATCATCCATTGTCATATATAAATTGATAAATTTGAGCCTTGTTGTGGCATTAAAGTCTTAATTCTCAACATGTATTCTCATCTATGTCTTTTTGTGTTCCTCTAGTTCAATGTTTGAACCCTCTTGATCACTTGCTTAGCTTATGAAAATGTTATTTGGGAGTTGCAATCTCCGATGATAAGCATGTGCAATTTTAATTCCCATGCCACTGCTAACTCACAAAGGTCATTGAATGGAACATTTTGTGTCTTAATTCACTAAAGCAATACATTATCATATCTCAATTATGATACCCTTTTATCCTCACTATTAAGAAGTGTTTGTACTTGTCCATTGTTTAAAGTGAAACGACTGTCACTATATTATCCTTTACATAAATGGCTACTCCTTCATTTCCTCTTTTTTTTGCTTTCAATATCTTGTTCTATGTAAAATATAGTGTTCATGTTAAAAAAAGCGCCAAAACGTAGTAACACATGGCAACCAAGTAGCCATTCAGCATAATCAATTCGTGATTAATACTAAATAAACTCAAGAGTTTGGCTCAAATGCCTAAATTAAAATGATTATCCTTTAGACCCTAGAGGATAATTAAAATTTTATCTCATAAGACTTAAACATGCTCATGCCCTAACCATGTGAAAGATATGTGCTCCTGCATATCCCATGTGAAAAAGGCTAAAACATCATCTATTACACCAAGAGAAATCACCCTCACTATAATGTACAACTCTAATGAGTTGCAAGAATAATTTAATCCATAACTAACTTAGAACTCAGTGATAACATAAGTGTGCATCATAAGCAAACATGAATGTTTTGTTAAATAAATCCTTAAGGCTAAGCTTGAACAACCCTTAACACAACCACGTGAGGGCTTTACAAAAGGGCCTTAACTAATGAGCTTAAGATGTTCATCTCCAAAACATGTTTACACACCCCCAAGAAGAACATTCTTATTCAAGTGTGCTAACAAGCACACTTGATTATAAGATCTAACCTCCCTTAATCAGATGTACAAGGTTTAACATTTTTATTCGAGCACAAACATATATGCTTGTCAAAATCATCAACTCCTCAACAATAAACCATGATATGTCATACAAGTGTTTATTAAAGAGTTCACCTAGTGCAACTTGTGTAGCTTGCTAGATGCCACCTCTTAAACCACCAAGAACACACATTCACAATTGAACAAGTGCATGAACAATGCTTATATTGTAAATTAGAATGCATACTTAGTTAAGAGTGTTATTCTTAATTTGATGTGGAGAAGGAATTTAAGCATGTGAACGAGTTATTAAACGAAAAAAATTAGTTAACTCCTTAAATGTAGTGTACTCGTTAAAAGGCACAAATTTATCAATGATAAATGCACTAAAAGTAAAAGGTGTGCTTTGATAACACAAGCTAGGCTTATGCTGGCGAGGGATTAAGGAACTAGAGACTTCTTAGTTTGTAACAGGCTTACCTTCACACCCACTTTACTTAATATACATGATGGAGCTTCCCCTCCCCTTGTTTTCCTATTAGGTTGTTGTGAGTTTAATTAATAACTAAACCTATCCTTAGGTTAGAGTGTGGAGTTATAATTAAGGCAATTTGTTGTGCATGTTGTGCCTATGAGAGGCATTCTGTCATGGCTTGACTATGAGGACCTTTGCCGCATGTCCATGCTCGGGACTCCCATGTGCTTTTATCTCCTCCTCCACTACAAGATGTTGCTATGTAGGAATCTCTGCTATCCATACACGTGTTTGATTTGTAAAAACCTTATTCGTAAATAGGCATTCGCGTACGCATTCGTGTTCCATTTGCAGAGGGTTGCCAAGTTAAATGAATATTCCAAATTAAACTAGAATCTTTTACAATCTTTTACATTTCTTTTTGCAAGCGGGAGGCAATTGCTGGTGCAATGGCTCGCCAAGCCACCTCTTTTGATTGTCGAGGGAAAAGGCAAAATTCCTTGTGGGATCAATTCACTATCTGCAATGCAGCTTACGAGCAAGGCCATAGATAAGGCCCCTGGACTTGCAAGTTTGTAATGAGTTGAAATCTGGTTTGCTGAAGAGATTTCTTTTACATATATTTAGGGTTTCTTTAGGGTTTTTTTACATGCAAACCATTCTTATCAAAAGTCTCCACGTTTGAACTGGTTCGTGTCCGTTTAGTTCATTTCTTTAGGCTGTTTATTGGTAAGTATGCTGCTATCTTATTCTCATCCCTAGCACGTCCCCTTAGTGGTCTTCCATGTTCCCTGGCACGTCCCTTGTTCTTCCTCCCGGGTGATCTTGACGTTCCTAGCGCTCTTTTTAAAATTATATTACATTGGAACAAAATATTTATCTACATTAGATTTATAATAATCTCATCACTTATTTATTGAGAATTATAATTTGTAGTTTTACATTATACAAATTAATAATTTATTTTTTTTACTTATTTCCACGATTAATGCACCTTAATCTTTCCACTTGGAGTAACTGGGTATATATGGAGGTCAACCATGGTATATTCAAGAAGTTACCATAGTAAATACCGTAGTTACCTGATAATATCCAAATCAGATAAATTTATTATTTAAATAATGTTTTAAAATTAAATTAACTAATTAGTTAATTTATATAATTCATGGCATATTTCTACAAGTAAAAATAGGGTCCAACTGTGAAATATGTAAAATTTGAATGTTATTTAGGGAATTTTCTTACATTATATTTGAAAATATGCGTGAGTGAACTGTATATACATTTTTAGAAGAATGTCCAACTGTAGTAAGCCTTTTCAACAATACCACCTCCAGACCGTATTGCATGGCTCAGGGTTTCGAATCCTGGGGGTATTCCCCATAACAAGGGAATTGCAACTCTCATTTTAAGCTTCTCATGAAGACCCCCAGAGTTAAACTTTGCAGCAATCACAACCTGCAATATATATATATATATATATATATATATATATACCAGATAATAATAAAAAAATATCAGATTTAATTAAAAAAAAAACAAAACTCATTATTGCATTATTTATTTACGTGTACCCAAAGTTACATATGTAGACGACACAAACACATACACATACACACGTGTAAGATGTACATCTGTACTGTGTGTGTATACAAAAAATGTACCATATGTGTGTGTGTGTTAAATTAGATATATAGTTTACCTCACCGCCTTGTTCTAGAACAGTGTCTTCCACGACATCACTTAGCATCTCAACGGAGCGGCAAAATCCAAACACCAAAACCTACGGCTTAGATCCAATCCCTGAATTAGAAAAAAGAAGTAAAGTATTTATAATAATAACAAATAAATAAATTAAATTTTCAAAATAAACAGGTGTTAAATATTACATTTGTTGCAGCAATATCAAAAACCGCACCAAGGCAGAGTCCCTGATTGGGATCCATGTATTGGTCTTCTCGAAAACGCCTCATTTTTGTTTTTTCTGCATAAATATCACATAGATAGATAGTATAGACACACACACACACACACACACACACACTTATGTATATGTACATGTACGCTATGTTAGTTTTTGACATGTTATGATTTACAATATATATGTACGTTGTATATACACATATTCTGGTGTGTCACGCACACACACACACACCTTAGATATCACGGGCCTTCGAAACCTGGAACCACCAATACGAACAAGCCCTTCTGTAGTAAAAAGTGTGATTGTATCCTCTTGCACCCACTCAAGAGCTGCAGACCATAAACAACTTGAGTTCCTGTTTAAAAATATACATCACCTACATTATATATATATACACATCTTTGTTTGCACACACACACACATAAAGTGTATACCTGGGAGTGAATATATAAGAAAGTGTGTATAAGTAATGTAACACCTGGAAATACATATACGTATATAAATGTATATGTGTGTGTACCGTAAAAAAAGGAGAATATTCTACTTACCATCTGTATTCTGCCAAGAAGGATCCCATGGATAAGGCCCGTATTCATCCCATTTTCCCAGCTCAAATTCTCATCCCGATCACTCCGTGAAGCACACAGTTTCGTCCTTCTTCTACTGCCCATGTAACCAAACATCGCAAATCCCCTCCCCGAAAATCCCCGAAAATCCCCAAAAATCCCATACCTGTCCGCATTCAAAGGCTGTGCAGTTGCTAGAATATCCATGGGCATTTTCTAATTAATAAATAATTTGGAGAAAATTCACTGTACAGATCAGAGCATACCGGGTATCCTTGAAGATCATTCACCGCTCCATTCTGTGATAGGTCATTCAAAGTAATCGACGGTCGATCTTATAACACGTGTCTCGTTTGAGTCAAGGACACGTGACGGAATGTTAAAGGTCCGTATTTAAGAGTTTGGATTTTGCCACGTGGCATTATGTTTTAGGGTTTATGGTGATTTCTAAAGCCCTAGCTATGGCGGAGCTTGTTCTTGATGAGTCTAGATTCACTCAGCGCATTCAACTGCAGGCATTGCGTGTTCCGAAGCGGATGTGCTGGAAAGTTGCGAAATTGCTCACCGGGTAAGATAAATTTCATGAATTTCCACTGTCTTTTTTATGCATTTCCATGAATTTAGTGATTTCTGTGAAATAAACAGCATTTTTATCTCTTTTTTTTTTTTGAAAAAACTGCATTTTTGATGACTTTCGATGAAAGAATGCAGTTTGATCGGCTTCTGCATTTCTTGATTTTCCGCATCTATTCATGAAAATCTTCAGCAAATATGCATTGCAGGTATGTGCTTAATAAGCCTCGGCTGAAGCACATTGTTCCTGATCCTGCTGATACAGAGTGTCGGTTAGTGATTCTGTCCGATTCCGTGAAGGATTTGCATGATATACCTGAGGATAGACTGAATGGTCTTAAAGAATTCATCAATTTGGATGCCGTTCCACATGAGCTTGTATTAGGATACGAGCACTGGCCAGCAGGTTCTTGTTTATGTTTTATATACATAAACTTGCGTATGTAGTTACATCTCACATACACGTGTATGTATGATTAGTTTGAATTTGTTGCTGAGTCTTCATCGCAGAGCACATTTTGAAGGCAATTTTACCACCGAACTGTGAGGTGCTCACCAGTTTTGAGACCATAGGTAATTATGTAAAGTATATAGTAATACACACCATGTTAACTTACAAATATTAGGTAGAACATATATTAACATATGTATAGATAGTTAATTAGAAGTGTAAAATGTATACTAATGTGCTTACCTCTTTCTTGATTTACAGGCCATATTGCACACGTTAATCTACCAGATGAGCTTCTTCCTTACAAGAAATTAATTGGCAAGGTTTTGCTCGACGTAAGTAGACAGTATAATTACAGAGCGCGCATAATAACTACCACAATGAGCAAACTTCATCATAAGTATACAACTGTATATCATATATATAGTCGCACATCCATAAGACCGTGCTTCTGATGTGTCTAGTTATATATATTTCCAGAAAACGGCATACTAGAACATATATAATGTACGTGTATGAGTGTGTATGCGTGTTCACTAGTGACGCTCTTGCAGAAGAACTACCCAAGAGTGAGAACAATAGTAAATAAGGTGGGCACTATCAAAAACGAGTTCCGTGTACCGACTTTTGAGGTTTTGGCTGGAGACAATGATATGGTTACAGAAGTAAAACAATATGGCGCCACATTTAAACTGGATTATGGACTTGTCTACTGGAGTTCAAGACTCGATGAAGAACACCAGCGTCTGGTTTCCGAGTTTCAACGGGGACAGGTATGTGTGTATGTGTATACGTGTATGATCTTCATACGTACACATTCAAAGTAGATAGACTCGTGTGGTTGTTATTACTTTATTCTTAACTGCTCCTATTGCGTTTCCACACTTCCATGTTATGCCTGACACACACACACACACGCAACTTTTTTCTGATACACAGGTAGTATGCGACATGTTTGCGGGTATTGGTCCGTTTGCAATCCCGGCTGCACAGAAAGGGTGTGTGGTTTATGCAAACGATCTTAACCCCACAGTGTTAAATACCTTCGGATCAATGCGGAACTTAATAAAGTTGATGAGAAGATTTTCTCATACAACATGGATGCTCGTGACTTCATGAAAGAGGTAGCTTATCTATGCGCCTGAGTGTGTGCGTGTGTGTGCAATATACATATGTACATATGTATCTATTCAGGTTCTATGTACAGTATATACAGTAAATGACGTGGTATTGTTAACTAGGTGGCGAACCCGGCTAACCATGCTCTTAAGAGAAGTGAGAAAGGGCAGGAAGGTGGAGATGGAAGTTCAGAAGCAAAAAGAAGTAAGGTTCTCTTTCCTTAACTTTAATGCATTGCATATTATACTATACATTAAAATATTAGCAATGTATATGATATAGATACACCTGCTTTCCATGTTGTGTAATGATGGTCAACATCTCTCTCTCTCTCTGTGCGAGCCGATATGATGCGTCTTTGTTTTTGCGTATGATATATTTCGGTATTTCCTGGAATGGCCCATATGAATGCATCGTATCCATGTCATACGTTGTACACACACACATACACATCCACACATGCACACATTCTGATATATCTTGCCAACAGGCAAGCGTAAAGCCAAAGTAAGAAAAGAGCAACTAAACCTGCCAGAAGTTAAGTCATGGGAGCATTTTGACCATGTGGTGATGAATTTACCAGCTTCAGCGTTGACCTTTCTTGGTAAGTCACAAACAAGCATATATACGTATATAGTTACTTTAAATACTTAATATTCTACAGACACCCATATATGTATGTATGTTTGAATGAAGTTGTGACATACATATATGAATGAAGTTGTGTAGCTTTAAACGCTTATGCAGACACTTTCAAGAATTTACTCTCGAGGAATCACTGGAAAGGCTCCATGCCAAAGATTCACTGTTACTGTTTCTCGAAGACAAGTGAAGCTTTTGAGAACGCTGTGAAGGTACATTTTCTATTATTATATACTATGTTCACTTATAATATCAAATACTGCTGTGCAGATAGCAGAAACCACAATAGGAGCATCTTTGCCTGGAGCATCGATTTGGGAAGTTCGTGGAGTTGCACCTTACAAGGTACTAATAAGTGTGTGTGTGTGTGCGTGTTACTAGTGTACCGCAACTAGTGTGTGTTACGAAAAAATATAAACACATAAATGCAAACAGAGACAACATGTTCACAGGTGTAGACAAAACCTATTTATCTGAAACTCGTCTATGTGTGTATGTGTATGTGCAGACATGTACCAACGTCTGTATGATGTCTGTGTCTTTGTATCTATATTGTATTATTAGGTGTTTGTAAGATCTGCATGTGCTTAAGTTTCATAACACCACACACACAAGGACTAGAATAGAATAAGAAATGCATTATCATAACAAATATGTTATAGTACGGATAGAGAGGGTTGTGTGCTATACATTGAGCTCTGTGTCTATATTTGTACATGTGCATATATAAATTGTCTTCCGTGCCTATATTCATCGATTTATATATAGAGAGATATATACATCTGAATGATAATAATAAGTAAATAGTTATATTGAAAAAACATAATAATATCTGACGGGAATCCACGCCCACATGAATGTCATGTATATGTATATTACCCACATATAGATGCTTACCAATATATGGTCACATGGATATGTATGTATGTATTCGTGTACATGAGTTAAACGTATTTTAAGCTGGTATATATTTAAAGTCTATACATACACATACATTTAAAGCATATGCATTCATATCGTGTTTAACAAGGTAACACAAACATGTATTTACCCGTTTACCAATATATGGTCACACACACACACACACACACACATATATATATATGTGTGTGTGTGTGTGTGTGTGTGTATGTCCTGTACATGAGTTAAACGTATTTTAAGCTGGTATATATCTAAAATCTATACTTACACATACATTTAAAGCATATGCATTCATATCGTGTTTAACAAGGTAACACAAACATGTGTTTACCTGCTTAACAATATATGACACATATGTGTGTATGTATTTATCGTTACATGAGTTAAACGTATTTTAGATTGGTATATATTTGAAATCTTTACATACATATACATTTAAAGTATATTCATTCATTATCGTGTTTAACAATTTACACACAAAATGGACGTGTTTCTGTCTATGTCATGTGTGTGCGTGCGTGTATGACATAGCATTGTTATTGCAGAGAATGCTGTGTATAAGCTTCATGCTACCGGAGTCTGTGGCATTTGGGGAAGCAGATGATGGAGAAGAGAGTGGCCTGAAGCGGCCTCGTACAGTGTGAAGCTTTGACACTTTGAACTTTGAACTAAAGCCGGTGAAAGCTGGCAATTTTGTCACTGACAATCCTTGTCTTTTCATTTTTTTTCTTTATGGAATTTTCATGAGACAAGCAGGGACGGTGCTGTTGACCGTGAGAACGTACAGATATTTAATTAATATACTATATATTTTAGTGAAGATAGACTTGGTATATATGTATTTATGTGTGTCTATATACTTTTGTTTTTTATGGAATTTTCATGCAGGGAAACATGGACGGTGCCGTTCACTGTGAGAACATACGGACTGTCATTTAAAGGTATTATAATAAAAGTATATATAGGCTGTCTCTATTATACTTGAAACGATAAACATGTATATATGTCTATGTTCGTGTGTGTGTTGACCGTAAGAGCATACGGCCCGTGGGCTAAAGATATACAAACATATATTAATATAGTTTATGCATCCTTTAATCACTATGATATGTATGTCATTGACATTTTATAGGTGTATTATGTCTATAACGTATGTATGTGTATGCGTGTGTTTATTTTTCTCTGGAATTTTTTATGCAGGTAATCGGTAATACGGACGATGCTGTTGACTGTGGGGACATACGGCCTGTCAGCGAAAGGTATACAAATATATATAACAATATCCTGTGTGTGGTGTGTGTGTACTTTGCCACTGTAGTATGTTATGTTTATCACGCTGTTTGAACCTAGACCGTATATATGACTGTATGTATATACGTGTGTCTGGCAGAGGTTGGTGCTGCAGATGCTTGACTATAGAGTATTTTACTTTTCTTTTGGGATCATAAATACATTGACAGGTTCATTCTTCACAAGCATTCTTTGGGTTCTCTGCGAGCAGGTATTCGTCTTTAATGTTTCTTCTAATGCATGATGTTTCTTATATATTATTTGCCCATAGTAGCATGTGTAGTTATTTCCATAGATAAAGCGATAGGTACCATATACATTTACACACACACACACAAGTACGAACTTATAAATGTTTATTTAGTGGACGTATATACACGTATTTCTTTCTTTTTTCTAAACATTCTAAACTGCTTTTAATGTGTAATATACTCGTGAATCTCAAGAAGAAATGGCAAACTGTGGAATCTATCCAAACAGTAGTGCAAATACCATTAACCCGTTTATGGGACGCAATGAAGGACTGTAGTTCACTTTTGCCAAAGGTCAGATAATGGGTATTTAGAATACGTATAAAAGTACATATTTATTTGCCTTTGCATATGGTGCAGGTAATGCCAGAAGTGTTTGCAAACGTTGAGTCCGTGGAAGGAGATGGAATCTCATCAGGCAGTATAAGAATCCTCAACTTTGGTCCAGGTACCTACGTGCGTGTGTGTTGTTAACTATTGTGTAGATGTGTATGTGATGTACATGAAGCGAGAGTATTAGTGTTTACCCATTCATAAATAGGATCCGCATGGAATTATTTATCATTTTAATGTAATTTTGTCATTTGTTTCTAACTGCTGCATTTATCTAAGACATACGAGAGATACAGACACATCCACTTACAGCTCTCTCTCTTCTCACGCGCACACACACACACAACACACATGATTTTGATGTCATATATTTGCGATTCACAGCTGTTCCAACTCTCTCTCTCTCTCTCTCTCACACACACACACACACACTCACATAACATGATTTTGATGTCATATATTTGCGATTCACAGCTGTTCCAACTCTCTCTCTCTCTCTCTCTCACACACACACACACACACTACATAACATGATTTTGATGTCATATATTTGCGATTCACAGCTGTTCCATCTCTCTCTCTCTCTCTCTCTCTCTCCCTCTTCTCTCTCTCTCTCTCTCTCTCTCTCTCTCTCTCACACACACACACACACACACACATAACATCATATATTTGCGATTCACAGCTGTTCCAACTCTCTCTCTCTGTCTCTCTCTCTTCACACACACACGCACATAACATGATTTTGATGTCATATATTTGCGATTCACAAGCTGCTCTCTTCTCTCTCTCTCTCTCTCTCTCCACACACACACACACACACAAACATGATTTTGATGTCATATATTTGCGATTCACAGCTGCTCTCTCTCTCTCTTCACAACACACCACACACACTCACACAACATGATTTTGATGTCATATATTTGCGATTCACAGCTTTGCAAGTCTCTGTCCTTCTCTCCCTCTCTCTCTCTCGCACACGCACACACAACATGTTTTTGATGTCATATATTTGCGATTTCACAGCTGTTCCAAGTGTAAAGTTTATTAAAGAGCGGATTGAAGCACTTGACGATGAAAAGCACACAATGGTTACATCTCTTGTGGATGGTGGATTGCTGGGCATCCTTTTCAGCTTGTATAAAGTTACCGTATCCTACACCCCAACTGCAGATGGATCCGGCACAATTATTGACTGGTATGTGTCTATGTGTATACTTATAATTGTATGTGTGTGTAAGGTGGATTAAACTATGTGTGTTTACGTTGCCTTAAACAAGTGGAAAAGTCTCTCTTTTAGTTAACTTACCCCCAGAACACATGCACTGAATATATACCACATTCTTGTACGCGCGCGCACACAGATGTACTATATAAGGATTCTGTAAGAAGGCATGCATATTTTCCAGTGTTGCTTATAATTATATATATTACTTTGTATCTCTAATCTCTCTCTCTCTCTCTCTCACACACACGCACGCACGCACACATACACACATACACACGCATGCGTGTATGATTAAGCTCATTAACATTCGGGATCTTTTTTACTATGATGGTTACACAGGAGCGTGGAGTACGAGCCGCTTGTTCAGGAGTTGTCAATGGAGGAGTCCAAGCAGGGTGCTCTGCGAACCTTTCAAGCAATCGAGGCGTATCTGCAGACCAACAATGAGGCATATTCTCGCGTGGATACTGCTGATACACGCATGGATCCAGGTATTATGATTTTCCCCGTCTTCGTGCTTGAGGCAAACTTAACATATTATATATTAATTCATACATATACATAATAAATAATATTAACATATTGTTTCACACGTGTGTGATTACTAGAATCTAGTATCTCTTTTCCCTTCTTTTTACTTGTTCCATACGTTTTAATATAATATACGAAATAATATCATATACTGCGTGTGGTTTCGCACACGTGTGATTATTAGAATCTAGTATTTTTCCGTTTTTTGCTTGTTTCATACGTTTCTCTATAAGAGGCAAACCTTACAATATTATATTCATATACACATAGTTTATTGATTGTGTTAAACTAGTTTTAATGTGGCAAAATATATTAATTTAGTTTGTATTTTGTTTAGTATTTTATTATAGAGCTCTACTATGACATATTAATTATACATACACATAAACTCATGTGTATTATCTTGTATTTATATGTTGTATATATGTTTATCAATTTGATGACAATTAAATACACAACTAATTTCCATTTCTAATGGAAACTAATGTGAAACTCACGTGTGTGTATATAAACTTATACATGTTAAGTATATATACAACATGTATATAAGAGAAATATTATACTTAGTTTATTATATATAGTAACATTGTTTGTCTTTGTGTTTAACAGAGGAACAAGTTTAAGGTTTGCAAAACACGAGAGGTTTAAGTAAGTATAATATATGATTTAAGTATACCTGTTATTCTATACTTAAATAACCAAACATTTTATAACTTGAAATGTTAAATTAACTATATATTTAAGGAACATGTTACAAGGTAAATAAACATGATGACCACATATGACATCATGTAGGTACCTCTTGTGCATGACAATAGAATGATATCTGGGAGCATATATTCTTTTAATTACTTTTTATAATTTTTTTAATTTCAAAAAATGCTTTCTTTCAAATAGTGCTACTTGGTGTCTGATTACTTTTGTTTAATTTTTAAATTTTTTAATTGCCTGCCATTGTTATTACAAGGCCTATATGTCTTGATTTTTCTAATATGCCAAATAACTTTACATATAAAATTGTTTAATGGAATACTTATATATTAGTCATATATTCTTATAACATATATTATATAGTAGAATCTGTCTAAATTAATATTGTCAGGACCAGCACATTTGTATTAATATATTTATATGCATTTTAATTAAAATAGTAGTAATTTAGACAGATTCTACAGGCAAACTTTATGATTTCTTAAGAAAGTCTTGCTGTTTATAATTGATAAATAAAACATTATCAAATTAAAGTTTATAATATAATAAATATCATGAGGCAATATATGTTTTATACTGTCTACTTTTATATATATAAGTTAAATGAATATAGTTTAGAGTATATCACTAGCACCCTCACTTTTTAATTAATTAATATTTCTATTAATGGTAAAGGTTAAAATATTAAATAGCGTATATTATTCAAGTATTTTAAGTATATACGAGTATATGTTGTGTATGCTTGATTAGTTATTTATGTAATGAGATACTTCAAGCACGGGCCCCTGCAAAATTCTCTGCAGCATAACAGAAGTGATCTCCATTCATGATGGAACTGCAAACGGGAAAAATAATTATTAAAAACTTTTTATTTGTTTTTTTTTTTTTTAAATTAAATTTGAAACAATTTAGTATAAAGATGTTAACTTTATATTTATAATATTACTTGTGTTACATAATCATGAATTAACTAATTTAAATAGTTGATTAAACAGCTAGAGAAGCACTAGGAGAGAAAAAATGTTCAAAGGGGGGGACAACATGATCATGTTTGCACTTTGGTTTTATAAATAAATATCTGCTAAATAAACTAACCATTGTTCTCCATTACAGTCACTGAGATCAATGAACTTGGACCTGCTTAACTGGGCCCAGAAAATATTCTGTCTTTAGATAAAACCTCCCCTTTCGCCCTTATATATCGCCCCCTTTTCTTCACCCTTAACACTTGCATTCTTAGTTTTCTCTTCATTCTTCATTCAAGGTACACCTTATTGTTTTGCTTGATTGTATCAAATGTATATGTGTCTATGTTTTATTCATTATTACATGATATAAAATGTATGGAATAATTTGGAATTTGTTTTTCGTTTAATATAGTGTGAGAATGGTGACAACCACGTTTGAGGATGTGGAGCTGCAGGCAACACCAGAGCGGCTGTGGAATGCATTGAAGGACGGAACGAATCTGTTCCCGAAGATTACACCTGAGAATGTTAAAAGTATTGAGATCCTCGAAGGGAATGGAGGGCCTGGCAGTGTTAGACTCCTCACCTTCGGCCCTGGTAAGTAGTTTATAATGGTATTAATATATATATAAATCTCATTTAGTTCTCTTTTAATATACATGTTTAATGGTTTTTGCATTGTATGTAATTTTCACGATCGTTTCTCTTTTATCATGCATTTCATCTACATGCAGAGTGTGTGTGCGTGTGGATAGAGAGAGAAAGAGAGAGTGATGTGTATGTTATATGCAGCTGCAGCAGTGTGTGTGTGTGGAGAGAGAGTGATGTATATGTTATATGCAGCTGCAGCAGCAGTATTTGGGGCAGTGTGGGTGGAGAGAGAGAGAGAGAGAGAGAGAGATGTGTATGTTATATGCAGCTGCAGCAGCAGTGTGTATGTGGAGAGAGAGATAGAGTGATGTGTATGTTATATGCAGCTGCAGAAGCAGTATTTGGGGCAGTGAGAGAGAGAGGGAGGGAGGGAGAGGGAGAAGGATGTGTATGATTATTTGAGGCAGGAGAGAGGAGAGAAAGGGAGAGAGAGAGGGAGGGAGAGTGATGTGTATGGTAATATGCAGTATTTGGGGCAGAGAGAGAGAGAGAGAGAGAGAGAGAGAGAGAGAGAGAGGGAGAGTGATGTGTATGGTATATATGCAGCTGCAGCGGCAGTATTTGGGGCAGCGTACGTGAAGGAGAGAGTGGAAAAATGTGGATGAGGAGCGAAGACGATCACTGTGGCGGCGCTTGAAGGGGGGGCAATCGGGCAGCACTTCACGGCCTTCAAGAGGACGGCTGCATTCAAGCCGGGCAAGGATGAGTCAACCACGCTGCTGAGTATTAGCGTTGACTATGAGCCTATTGGTGAGCCTCCGCTTGACCAGATAAAGTCAAGCCTCGTTAACCTGGTCAAAGCCGAGGAGGCCTTTCTCCAGGCTAATGCTGACGCGTACACTGTTTGAAGTCTGGTTAGTTAGTGTGTTGAAGTTTTATTCATCTGTTCACAAATTTGCCTTTTAAAAATGCTACATTTGAAGACCGCATATAATGTGTGTGCGTGTGTGTGTGTGAGTGTATTAATATATATGTACAGATATACATACATACATAGTATAATCTCTCTCTCTCTCTCTCTCTCTCTCTCTCTCTCTCTATATATATATATATATATATATATGCCTCTTTTCGAGATTGTAAACTTAGGTGTGCATATATAGAGGTGGAGAAGTATATGCTATGTATGTGTCTACTACGTTTATATATGTATCCACACACAGGCGTACACACATGTATACAGCAGTCTATGTACTTATGTATGTACCATCTGTATGTTATTTATATATGCAAGTATGAGTATATACTGGCTTCAGTCAAACCGGGTAAGGGCGAGTCAACTATGCTGTTAATCATCAACTTGACCAGGTCAACCGTTGCTGACTTTGTTTTAAGCTTGTTTAACGTGTTTTAAACGTGTGTAGTCATTGTGAATGGATTCATAGTGTGCACACACACATTCAAGTGTACACACACACACACAAATATATATACTTCAATATTGATGTACTTCAAATGACCCAGTATGGAAAATTTCAATGCTGTTTCTACATATATACTTGCCACGAAAGTTTTAATATACGTGAGCCTTCAATGTGCACTTGCATGTTACAAAATCAAATATATTTAAGAAAAATTACTAGAATTTATCATTAATTTAAAGCTTATGATATTTAACTTGATACACTTTTATATTCATGAACATGATTAACATTCCATTCACTTATTTAATAATGTATGGTGTATACAATCCGATTTGAATTTGAAGAATTCAATTGTTCTTCTTTATTAAAATATGATTTTTCTGTTTGAATTTGAAGAATTCAAAATGTTTTCCTTATCTTATTAATTAAATTATGATTCATCGGCTGCAATAAGAAAATCAATTTCAAAACTTCATACACATATTTTAAGAAATTTAAAGTATATGATATTACATTCGCTCTAGGAAAAATATCACAAATATATATAACAAATTATGGCATTTAGTAATATTGTTTTAATTCATTAAACTATGACAAGTTGTTGTATTTCCTCTGGCCATAAGATTATATATATATATATTACAAAGGAAAATAAAATGCACTTATTATATATATATATATATATATATATATATTATTTTTAACTACTATTAACTGATATTAACTACTTTGTATTTGGATTATGAAATTATATTGTTGAGTACACACATTTATTACGTATTTATATTCACGCGCGCGCACACACACATGTCAATATATATATATTAGATTAGATTATAGTAATACTTTTTATTTAATAATATGATTATGGATGTTCCAAGAGGGCATATTAATATACAATGGCCATACTAAGACGAGAATATAAATATGTGTATATATATATAAATATTTATGTATGGAACTAAAATATAATGTTAAGCTTAAAATACATTCATATTATATAAAGAATATATATTTATACACATTACATGTTTAAATATGTTCAAAGAGTATCTAATTTCTCTAAAAAACTTTATTAAACAAAATAGTTATAAGAAAACGTTACACAACACTCTCTCTCCCTCCCTTCCTCCCTCCCTCTCTCTCTCTCCTCTCTCTCTCACACACACACACACACACACACAATTAACCATAAAAAACAACAAGCAAGTAAAATGTAGAATTATAATATATATATTGTATATACTACTAAATAGTACAACACAAACTTGCTGTCCATATTTTACCACAACTTAGATAAATTAAATAATGATGCTCTATTCTATTCCCGAGAGCCCTGAGCATGTGAAAGTTTTAAAAATTACATCTGAATTCAATTTAAGTTTTAAAATGAGTATAGTTATAAATCAATTTTTTAATGATAAATACAAATGATTAAGTTATTATTAATCATGTTAAGCTTGAACGACAGTACATATATGATGCAGATAGATTATCACATATAAATTTATATATGTATAGTCATTTTTTAATATAAGTTAAAGATATTTTAATTAGTAATCAAATATTCTTATTGAATATACATAATACTAAACAACATTCAAAAGACACACACACGCACACGCACACATGCTGTGATAAGATATTTCCGTATGAGATCATTTATATATAGATATATAAACAGTGACTATATAAAATTTTAATACACACACACACATGGCTGCGTAGCAGGAGAAGTCTGAGGAAGAATATCTAAAAGACAGACATTTCAACTGTGCTTATATATATATACAATTATAATCAATTATATTTTTGCTAGTTAATATATATAATTGTATCTTTTCATGTAGGCCCGAGCAGCCCCATTACCATTGATATACGTACCATATTCTCTATAATGAATCTCATAGAGTAAGTATACGTATGTAATAGTGTATCACACACACGTACATATGTAACAGTGTATATATACGTATGTATATTTCTATATATATGTGTGTGTGTGTGTGTATAAAGTTGTACACGCACTCTCTCATATATATAATTCAACTCAGGAATGAAAACTTATAATGATTAATGTGCAATTTAAATTAGCAAATAAGTACTACACAGGATAACGTTTGTTAAAATATTTAGAGATTTAATTAGAAGTATTCTTGAATCACGAGCAGTGGACCACCCGTGAGTTTGTAACTTAATTAAGAATTTCTTTTTATATTTACTTGTTTTAATATTACAAGTATAAGAAGCTAAATATTTATTAATTTCAATTTACACAGGTTCTGTTCATTATATAACTCATTATTCCTGTAGAAATTGTTTAAGACATAAGAAATTAATATATACCATAACAAACTCATGAATCCATATTATATATAACATGTTTGTATATATTAACATCTATCACTTAGTTATCTATACACGTACGTGCAAGTACACTCGTAGAAATGCATATAGTTACATATTTGAAGTAACACATACAGGCCAAGTTTAGATGGGTTCTAATATGATAATGTGATTCTATATTTCTAAACACACGTTCATCCTGTTTATATTATTAATATATATATGCTAGCGTAGAAGCGTCCTATATGTACCACGACGTCTTTAATCTGGATGTAATTGAATATGTGGAGTGATTTTTTAGAATTTTATTTAATTTATAAAATATAAACAGAGTATAAAAATTCCAAAATATTACCTCTTAGATAATAATATTAATAAGTTAACAAAGTATGATGTACATGTAATATAATAAGTATACCTTGTTTACACCTAATTAGATTATAGTGTATATATATCTATAGTAAAAATGTGTATTTGTTTATGTATAAATGATAGATTATCCAAAATACAATGCAAAATTTTTGTACTGGTATGATATGTAATATGCTTATAATACATAATAATGTGTATATGTATACTGTTTAATGTTTACAATATATTTGTTATAATATGTAGAATATTCTTGAGATTTTCAGTGCTACGTTTTATAAACTTTATCTAATTTATCATAATTTATAAATATAAAATTCATTTAATGACATAAACTATTTATTCATGTGATCATGTTGATTATATCATGACGAGATATTAGGTAATCAAATAATTTTGAAAATTTGTTGATTAATTCACATTATATTATTTAAAATTATGATGTAATTTCAGGCTTAGAGTTAAGCGAACATAAAGGATTAGAAGTATTATACATATTCCTTTTATGTAAACTTGTAATTGATAGTACATATGTTATTCAAAGACTATTTAATTCTTTAAGAGGATGTTAATTCTCCTCCAATTAATGCAACAAACCAGAGTTCAATCACATAATTACACACACATATATAGAGATATGTGTTGTCTGCAAAATATTGTGTGTGTGTGTGTATATTTTTCATTATCTAAGCAAATATTTCACATACCTGTTTTGTACTGTTTAATGTTTATGACATAGTACAATATATTTTAAATTGAAAATTTTAAAATTTTATCTACTTTATTAAATTTTATGAATACTAAAGGTTTTTATATTATTTTTTATACATATGTTACCATGACATGTATTTGATTGCATTTTATTTTAAACAATTCAACTCAAGATGAAAATTATAATGATTAATTTACACTTTAAATTAACTTTTTGACTATTTAACAGTTTTAATAATTTAATAAACACAAACTAATACTACTAATTTGTTTACTAATTTTCTTAACCATCATAAACATACGTGTATGTAGGGTCTATAATGTGTATAAATATATGTTATGATATGTATGTATTTTAGTTATATATATATAAATACATGGTTTAGTAATTTTGTTTAACCGCTTAGAGTTAGAGAAATTAAATAGTCTTTGTACATCATAAACTATAGGAGTATACAATTGTAATACATCTGTATATACGTGTATACAATTGTAATACATCTGTATATAGATATACATGTCCACACACATAAGTACAGAAGTGAATGCAGATACACCTTATATATGAGACGTATGCGTTTCTGTATATTATTAGAATATTTATTATCAGTTTATGGTTTATTAACTTCAGAATCACATTGCCAATCGCTTTGGACAGTTATTTAAAAAATATGGCATTTCTTAAATTTTTTTATTCATCAAATTATGACTTAGTATTCACTTTACTTTAATATTATTGTGGTCGTCCGAAACTTAAATTGGAATTTCAGAGATATATGTAAATTTAAAACTTCCAAAAGGTACGTTCTGTTTCTCAATTTGTGTGGTAAAATATGGACAGCTAAACTATGTAGTGTAGTATATTAGTATATATAATATATATTATAATTCTGCATTATGGATTTTCCAGTTTTATTTGTTTCAAGCATGAGCTGTGTACTTTCTCTATTCAAGGTTTGGATATTTGTGTGTGTGCGTGTGTACGAGAGAGAGGATGCGTGGTGTAGTGGTCTTTTATTGCATTTCAAATGCATTAATATTTTCTTTTGTAATATATTGTGCCAACGCTATTTCCTTTGCTGCATCTTTCTTAAAGCAACAGTTAATGTTTATGTAATAAACTAAAAAACACACGCAAAATATATACATAAAAAGAGTAAGCATCGTGTTTACTTATAATGTGTGATTAAAGAATTAAAAGTTTCAATTAATAAATATAAAAGATTGTAGTATTCTTAAGAAAATATTACTAAAGCCTATTGCAAACATTTAAATATTTATTATTCCTATTTAATTAGATTTTGAATATAAACATGTACGATTATTTAAATTGTTATTTAAAATGTAAGATTATTTAAATAATCTTACATATGCAATAATCTTACAACGTTTATAAACATGTAAATATTTCATGTAAGATTATTTAAATTGTTAATAACGTAGAAACATAAAACATATGAGCCGACTAATAACTATGAAATATTAAGAATCTAACGGTTTACAATTAACAACTTTTATGTTAATATAATTTTAAATGGAAAAATAAAAATCTAGCACATTAAAAATTTTAAGAAAATAAAATAAAATATGAAGTAAAAAGGTAAATGATTATATGAAAATAAAATAAAATATGTAGACATAAAGAATATATACATATTATGTGTGAACATATTATACACAAAATACGTATATTACACGTGACCAGATAATGTCAAGTTGGTTACGCCGATGGTTGATTAAACCTGGGTTAACCGCTTATAAGTAAACGGGAACGGGAGGTGAAAATATGAGCAATTCGAATCAAGTTTTAAAAGCACAAAACATGGTTCAATAATTCTGATTATCTCTCTTCAAAGCTGCACGGTCCTTTGCCAAAAAAAAATTATACATTCACAAAATTCAAACTTAATTTTCTTAAGTTTAGGGTAACGTAATTATTGTAATCCTATATGTTAAATAGAGTATAAAATTCCAAAATAATTTTCTTAATAATATGAAGTAACTTAAACATGCTATTCTGTTCCACTAGCTTATAATAGCGGCTATAAAAATATTCTGTTTTGAAAAATATTCTCATGAATAAGCATATTCGATCGTCCAAAGTGATAATTTTTAATATGTTATTCGTATTGGACATGTGTGTGTGTGTGTGTGTGTGTAAGACTTTAATACTATATGTGGATCCAATGTTTGATAGTTGTAATACTATATATATATATATATATATATATAATATACATACATAGATATAGACACACACACGTATCCATGTTAAAAAGATTGAACTTATACTTTGGCAAACTATATATATGCAAAATATATATAATATTTTACAGATATAGTTTTAGAAATAAATCTATATTTACGTCATTTAACAGCATATTAGTAATAATGATAGCTATATGTATATGTAAAGTGCTAGCACACATTATTAAAAAAAGTTAATTAAATATCTCTAAACTGTAAAATTGGAATTAAAACAATCTGTGCCAAGATCGTATGTATACAGAAAAGAAAATTTTAAAAAACACATATATTATTATACATACACACACATGTTTATAATCATGTTACAATAATAATATTTCTCTATGTTTCTTGTTAAATCACACGATTTAACAAGACAATTATATGATTTTAAAATAGTTTCAACCTTTTAAAAAAACTGTTTTAGATTTGATCCTTTGTAAAAAACTAAAAACAAAAACATTGTATTTGCATTTCAGTCTTTAAGAGCACAGCTATCATATATATACTATGTATGTATAGTAATATACCTTATGTATGAGGTATGCGTTTCTGTATATACGAGACGTATGCGTCTACTAGAATTTATCATTAGTTTAAAGTTTATTATATTAACTTCAAAATCACATTGCCAATCGCTTTGGGATGAATATCACAATATAATATAGTTATTTAAAAAATATGTCATTATCAAATTATGATAATTCGTTAGTATTCACTTTACCATAAAATTCATTTTATTCAACTTTAATATTATTGTTCTTCATCTGAAACTTAAATTGGAATTTGAGAAATTTGTAAACTTAAAAACTTCCGAGGGTAAATATTACGTTCTACAGCTAAACTGTATATTGTACTAATTGTAGTATATTAGTATATATAATTATATTATATTTCTACATTATGGATTTTCAGCTTGCTTGCTGTGTACTTTCTCTATTCAAGGTTTTTTTTCATGGATATTTGTGCGTGTGCGTGTGCGTGTGTACGAGAGAGAGGATGTGTTGTTCTTTTATATCATTTCAAATGCATTTATTGTGTCAACGTTATTTCCTTTGCTATAAAGCTACAGTTAATGTTTATATAATAAATTAAAAAAACACGCAAAATGTATACATAAAAAGAATAATCATCGTGTTTATTTATACATGTATAATTAAAGAATTAAAAATTTCAATTAACAAATATAAAAGATTAATATTCTTCAAAGATGTTACTAAAGCATATGGCTATTATAAAATTTAAATATTTATTATTCCTATATAATTAGATTTTGAATTACATAGTTTGTTAAAACGGTATCTATACAACCATAATATATAGATATAGACAATATAAAAATATAATTTAAAAAGATTATCCTTATAGCCGCTATTAAAATATACGTTAAAACAACATGGAAGTCTTAATTAATAATGCATTCTATTTAATTTCTTTTACTTATCTTATCATTTATATACATGTAAATTTAATATATACACTTACACATGATTTGATATAAGAGATGTGTATCTTCGTATATGTATCTATCTCATCTACATACATCCTCACACACGCACAGACACATATATGCACCTTGACATGGATATCAAATATGTGTCTCTTGCTTTATACGTATTTTATCCGTATACATGTACACAAACATACTAACGTAGGTGTAGGAAGAGAAAAGCGAGGAGATAATAATGAATATGGTTTAATGTGCTTGAGTATAAATATATGTGTGTGTGTGTGCATATACAATGTATATACGATATATACAGTGCCTCACACACGTCTGTACACTTTTACTGTACAGGAGCGGTATTTGGGGCAGCACAATGTATCTAATACCGTCAAGAATAGTCATATTACAATTTTAAATTTCATAGTTTTGCTTTCTACATGTTTTACACCTTTCCTAAATATTTTATAGAGAAAAATTATTACTTTAATTTTATCAATATTGAAACTCCTACCTGTTACCAATCCAACAACGAGACTTTTAAAATTAAAATTTAATCAAATTTAAACTGTTTAAGAGTTCCCCACACAATTTGAAGTTCTTACATAGTTATAAATAGCAAAATATATTCAAAGTTATGTAAATACATATATGTATGTATATACGTTTATCTGTTTCAATCAAACTGTAGTTTACGTTTACGTATTAACTGCCTTTTGACATCCTGAATAGATCCCACAGTAACATGTATATATGCAGAAATACATCCTCTATATATATATATATATATATATATATAGGTCATTTGAGAAAACAAACGTCATCTGCTATTATGTAAAATTGTTAGATGATAAAATAATTTAAATAATTCAAAACTGAAAAAAATTACTATTCATCTGTTAAACGTTAATTCCCGTGAACACTCTTATGCAATAACATGATTTTGTACCGGGGATGTACAGTGTAAATGTTCATAAATATTACACTTTCAAATTTATTAACAATAGTGCATGAGTGCCATATACATGTATACATAGAGAAAATTTTATTTAAAATATGTTGTAATAAACACACATACATGTATGTGTGTGCGGGCACGAGCTCTTCTTATTTGTGGGACAAGCAATGGTAGACAGTTAGGTTTAGAGAAGGTACAATGACATCTACATTCCTAACAAAGTATATACTCAGGTATACATGCACACACACACACACACATATATATATGGTTAATAAATGTTTAATTACAATATTGGTTAACATTGTATCCATGTGGTACAAGTGAGATGAGTAAGTTTACTGCATGATGATTCTCTCTCCAACACACACACACGCATATATGTATGCATATGTATGTATGTATATGTGTATCTATGTATTTAAGTTCAAAACTATAATATAAAGGTTGTTATCAAATCAAATGCATATAAAACAACGAAAATATATCCGGTTCTCGTTCTCCTTCATATTAGCACAAACGGCGTAATTCAACACTTTTACTTTTGAACCGAATAATTTCTCAAACATTAATAAATTAAGGATTTCTTAATAATTTTATTATAAGTTATTACGTGTGTACGCGTGTGTATGCTTACGTCTACTTCATAAGTATCAAAATATACACGTACATACACACGTTGAACACATATACATTATATACATATATAATATATGTATATGAACTTCATTAAAAAAAAAATTTGGAACACTATTGACAGAGTTCATGTCTCAACAGCCGACAATTACGTTAGTATAGGAATCTTACGCTTTCAAGAAGTTTTTTTAATAACTATATTAAAATTTTGCATTTAACCTTGTGTCAAACTATATGCACTTTAACTATATTTAATTAAAACTTTTACACGAACTTTATGTTTAATCCATTTAATATTTGATTTATTTATTATATGAAATTAAGTTTTACATCCACTTAATAATTTTAAATGTAGACATCTATTTAAATATAAATCGCATTTACTATTAATAGTATTTCAGAAATATTAAAGTAATTTCAGCAAAGGCAGCGACAACAATATTCAAATACTAAAGTCAATCAATATAGAAATAGCTTAAAGTTTGAAGAAATTTCCTCTATATACATATCATTTTAACTTATAATTAACTCTCGTTTTACTTTTAGCATGACAAAAATTCTACATAAATTTCTTGGGATTTTAACTGATAAGGTTAAGAGAAAAATATTAAAATAATCATAAAGAATATTGAGATTATGTTGATTAAATATGTGGTGATGATTAAAAGAATTTAATATTATTAATTAAATTAAGGTAATGAAAAGAATTAGAACAGAAAGACAAAAGATATTGAAATTAATAGATTTATATGTTTTATAAAATTGAGATGTAAGTTTTTAATTTATTGTTTAATTTTATCTTTAAATGCTCAAAAAAAGTGTTTAGTGTGTGTTATAAACATGTGTGTCCACATATGTACATATGTCAATGTATTTATTATTAATGATTAAAATAAGTGGTGGTATATCAAGGTTTTGAGATTGTAAATTAAATTTTATCTTTTAAAAATGATATACTTTAGAAATATTATTTATGTGTATTTCATCCTGGTGACTGACCCATAATAACACCTTAATATGTGTGTTATAATAAGGCCCATAATATTTTCTCATATATAATAATTTATAAATATAAAATTCGTAACCCTTGTATAATACGTTTAGGGCTCACGTGTTAAATGCGTTGGCTACTGTTTAATTACTAATAATAATTTTATAATTTAAAAAGAGATTAACCAAATAAATATATTAATTAATGTATTTAAGGTGAATTAAGCACACGTAAATGTGAAAAAATGTGTGCATGTGTGTGATATACGTGTATGACATACATTATGAAGATTCAGTGTCCAAATCACACATTTTTATTTTTTTTATCTATATATTTGTGCTTAAATAAATTTGTTTTAAATTCAATCTAGTACTAAAATTGTTTTAGTATTCAAGTTTTAAAATATGAGTTGCTATGACCAAATATATAGCATATTAAAAATTATTTTAAATTTTATATTTAATAATTTAACATTGTAATAATATAGTATAAAATAGTTATACAAGTTAGGCTCCTTGCTTTCTTATTAATATTTATAATTATACCTTTTCAATTCTTAAACTTTTACCTTTTTTCTATGAATATAAAAGTACTTTTTATTGCATAAAAATTAAATTAATTTTAGGTTAGTTTAATTTTTCTCATTAATATACAAATATTAAAAAGAAAATATACATTTAAAAAATGAAAAAATCCGTAGAAACCTCATAGTAACTAATTAATTAATTTAAAAAAAATAGTTATTAAAATGTTAAATTTGAATAAGAATCATCTTAAAACATATTAAATATATATAAAATTTAAAATAATTTAAGATATGTCGTGGCGTTTCTTGTTTTATAAATTGACTTTTAATATTATTTAAATTTAAAGCAGATTTCTTTGTTTGAGCACAGAAATATTTAGATAAAAATTAAAAATTTGTGGTTTGCATTTACATGAAGTAATGACGTATTAAATCTTTATAATGTATGTCATAGTACGTACATATGCACACACAGGTATGTACTATGTACGTACATTTTTTTACATTTGTGTATATACATTCATTAATACATTTTCTCTTTTTAAATTATAAGATTAATATTAATTATTATAATATTTATTATTATTATTATATATTCTTCTCATTTGACATTTTTCTGACTCAAATAAGCACTTTGATTGAACATATGATATCCATAATTTTACATACGATTTATATACAATCTATGTATAGACATATATAAACTTATATGTATTTGCATTTTAGTCTACAACTGACTATAGTTATGGATATCAGCATTGACTAAAATTCCTCTGGTGAGCTGCTATTTGGTGACTCACGCACGCACGCACAAGAATTGTGTATAAGGAAATCATGCGTATCTAGATTTACACGTCCGTACAAAGCTGGTTTACATAATGTTTGTTAATGTACATAGTGTTTTTAAGTATTTATATATATGTTTGTACACGTGTATACAGTGGTAATACGTCGGTATATACGTGTATATATAGATATACATGTCCACACACATATGTATGTCTATGTGCATCTGTTTGTGTGTCAGTATATATACCATAGTATTGTACCAGACACATGCACAGAAACATACATACAGACATGAACTTTTATAAATGCAAACAATTATATTTATATATAAATATGTATTAATTGAAATATTGTTTGGCTATAAGACTGTATATGTATCCACACACATATATCATATGACACATACTGGATAATAATAACATTATTGCTTATTTTCTAGAATATTAAGATGAATGATATAAAGGCATATTAGCCTGTCAAGTACCAGTAAATATTGAGAAAATTGAAAATAAATTCTAGAATATGAAAAGATATTTTGTATTGCTAAAAAATGTCAAACATTTTTTAAATTATCGTTATAATTTCACCATTCAAACATTAAAACACATACTCTTCTACAATGGAAATTAAAATTGAAAATGGAACTACGGAAATGGCGTCTGACAAGAGTTTATAAATTATGGAATGCATACATTTACATATTCTGATGTGACAGCTTTTTCTAGCAAAAAATATGGTTTTCATTTGAACTCAAACAATGACACATAACATAAAATGTGATGTTTAAAATATTTTATGAGCAATTAATATTATTAATAAATATGGTTAAAGAATTATTAAATTTATATTATAAAATCAAAATTTGAAGGTTTAATCTAGCTAACTTTAAACTATTGCTTAATTTCTGTTTTAAAATGCAAAAAAATATTTTGGTTAATTTCATTTAAAACTTTTTATTACGTGCTAAATATTCTACAACAGTTATCATGCTAAATTTTCATAACAACTGCACACACACACACACACACACTTGTGACACACCCCAAGAACCTGCACGTGTATATTACTTATGTGTATCAACGAATAGCACCAACCGTTACAATAATTTCTTAGTATATTATAAATTGATGTATATCTTCCATCTTATATAAGTTTGATAAGCGGAAAAAGTATGTATTAAGAATATATATATGCCATTTCTTAACCTACTTAGAAAATTCGAATATTTCAATGTCAAAAAATTTAATAATATTTTAAATATTACTATTTAACAGTTTTAATAAACACAAACTGTCAAGCGAATATTCTTATTGTTTAATAAATATTTGATAGTACTCTTATTGTTTAATAAAATTTGATAACTAGACAAATCAATAGCCTTTGAGCATCATAACACAGTTATACACACATATATGCACACCACGTGTCTCTCTCTCTCTCTTTCTATATATAATTGGGTATTCTCATTCACATAATTAAATTACAAAAACTCACATTTGTATACATATAAACAAATATTTGTCCAGATAATAAGAATGTCTTTGTCAGACACACACACACGCACACATGTATTTATTATACATGTAAGTATAAGTATATATGTGTGTGTGTGTGTGTGTGTGTTTAGGTATGTATGTGTAGTATATGTATATACACATGCAAACACACACGTACATACCAGATAGGAAGAAGGTCATGTAAAATCCTACTTTAATGTTTTATTTGGTCTTTTACTAATATTTCGATGTTATATTCTTATATCATAAGATTTATAACTTAACGAATTAGTTATAAACAATAAACACTTTAGAATCGTATAAACGTAATTTTAAATATTCGAACCATGGATTATGCAAATTTCTCTCTCTCACACACACGCGTGTGCGCGCACACACATGCACACGTACATGACGTTTGTAATGTTGACAGAATTTGAGTGTCGTATATAGATCATCATGTGTATATAAATCATATAGGTGTGTGTGGGAGTGTGTGTATGTGTGTGTATATATATGTTCTTTCGATGTCTCTGTGGGTGTGTATAAAGTGCATATACATGGACTCTGTCTATATATATAACATGCACATAATTCAACTCAGGAAATTGGGATTAGATGTAAGTAAATAATGTTTTAAAAATGGTATTACATAGGACAGTTACACGGTTGTTTTGAATCATTTAATTATTCTTTTATTAATAGATATTTAACAAACAAAAGTAGCATTAATTGATAAAAAATTTATATATTTAATTTTACCATATTTAGCTTCATAATATCAAATTTATTGAAAGTGTTAATGAAATAAAAAATCCCAAGGGAAAACGATGGTTCAGGATAACAAGTCGTATTAAGAAATTAATTTTTTTTCGACTTTTTCATGTTACAATTTTAATAGGAAATATGGAATCGAATATTTGGTACTTTACTATATATACGTACGTTTGTTAAATGTCTTGTAATGCAGACGTTTTATTAAGATTTGGTTAACCTCTAAACAATGTGACCATATATATATCGCATGTGTGTGTGTATGATATACAGCTGGTGAGAGAGTGATGTATGCATACTGTTTAATGTATATGGTATATATAATATATTTGTTGTGAATCTTTTAGATTTTATTTTGGTACTGAGAGTTTGATAATATTTACAGTACTTGAATCATTAAAGTAATTGTAAGAAATATATTGTTGTTATATATAATTATCCATTTTTCCATACACACTTGTATTGAGGAGCATACAAGTTGTTACATTTTTTATTCACTATTATTATTATCCATCCCACTATAAAGAATCTTATAGTTAAGTGTGTGTGCTCTCTCTCTCTCTCTCTATGCTCTTCTTATATATATAGAGTTGGAGAAGTATAGTACATACTACTACATTTGTACATATGCACAATATATGTATCCACACACAGGCGTACACACGTGTATACAACAGTCTATGTACATATGTATGTACCATATAGATAGATAGATACATATACTGTATATAATCTGTATGTTATTTATATATGCACGTATGAGTATATACTGGCTTCAGTCAAACGAGTCAACTATGCTGTTAATCATCAGCTTTGACCAGGTCAACCGTTGTTGACTTTGTTTTAAGCTTGTTTAACGTTTTTTAAATGTGTGTATTCATTGTGAATGGATTCATAGTGTCATTCAAGTGTGTGTATTTGTGTGACAATCACTTATATATATAGATAGATAGATAGATAGCTGTTTCTACATATATACTTGCCACGAAAGTTTTAAATTACCTATATATACGTGAGCCTTCGATTTCAAATCTTCGTGCGCTTACGTGTTACAAATTCAATATATTTTAAATTAATTTAAAGCTTATGATATTTAACTTGATAGCGACTGCTAAATACACTTCTATATTCATGAACATGATTAACATTCCATTCACTTATTTAATAGTGTATGGTGTAGACAATCCGTTATTAAAATATGATTTATCTGTTCGAATTTTAAGAATTCAAAATGTTTTTTCCTTATCTTATCAAGGAGTATGATTAATCCGCTCCACTACTCATCGATTTCAAATCTACATGCACATATTTTAAGAAAATTAAAGTATATGATACATTGGCTCTAGGAAAAACATCACAAATATATATAACAAAATTAGGCATTTATTAATATTGTTTTAATTCATTAAATGACGACAATCTGTTAGTATTCTCTCTGACCATAAGATCGAGTATAAGCTTAGTAATATTATAGTAAACTATTCTCATTTTAAAAACTTAAAATTGAATTCCAGAGGTATATATGTAATTTTAAAAACTTTCACAGGCTCACGGCTCTCAGGAATAGAATAGAAACGTCATTATTTATTTAATTTATCAGAGTTGTAGTAAAATATGGACAGCAAGTTTGTGTTGTAGTATATTAGTAGTATATACAATATATATATTATAATTCTACATTTTGCTTGCTTGTTCTATTCAAAGTTTTTTATGGTTAATTGTGTGTGTGTGTGTGTGTGTGTGTGAGAGAGAGAGAGAGAGAGAGAGAGAGAGAGAGAGAGAGAGGCGGGGGGAGGGAGGGAGAGTTGTGTAACGTTTTCTTATATAAGTGCATTTATATTTTTCTTTGTAATAAATTCGAAAACAGCCAGTGTATACATAAACAAGAACAAGCATTGTCTACACGTGGATGTGGTTGAAGAAATTAGAAATTTTAACTGAAATAAATATAAAAATTATTGCTCCCTATCTCTCGTATGTTTAATGTGTGTAGTGTGTGTGTCTCTCTCTCTATATATAAGACACACACACACACACACACACACACACACATAATATATGTGTGTGTGTAACTATGTGATTGAACTCTGATTTGTTGTATTTGCAACGACAGAGTTATTGCCTCCTATAATAAAGGAAAACAAAATTTCAACCTATATATATAACATATATGAGCCTAATTGATATTCAGAATTTGAACTTAGCATGTTCAATATAAATGATATTTAAATATGTTAATGTCAATATTTCTTAATTTATTATTTAAACATTGCTGACGGAGCCTTCGTACTATTTTGTTCAATAAAGTTTTTTTAACCTGTTAAAGTTTAGATAAATTAGATAGTCTTTGAACATATTTAAACATCGTAAACATACGTGTATGTGTTAGAAACATTTATTTTCTATAATATGTATGTATTTTAAGCTTAACATTATATTTTAGTTCCGTACACAAATATTTTATATATTTATATACATATTTATATTAACACATCCATTAACATGCTCGTCTTAGTATGGCCATTGTATATGTAATATGCCCTCTTGGAACATCCATAATCCAATATCATTAAATAAAAAGTATTACTATATAATCTAATATAGTATATGTATTGACATGTGTGTGTGCGCGCCCGGAATATAAATATGTAAAAAATATTTGTACTCAACAATATAATTTCATAATCCAAATATAAAGTAGTTAATGAGCAGCAGTCATGATTAATATCAGCTTCTTTGTATTAATAATAACTTAATCAGTGTTATAAATCAATTTTTTAATGTTAAATACAAATGATTAAGTTATTATTAATCATGTTAAACTTGTCAAGGTCAAACGTCATATATATATATATATGATGCAGATAGATTATCACATATAAATTTATATATGTATAGTCATTTTTAATATAAGTTAAGATATTTTAATTAGTAATATCATCATCAAATATTCTTATTGAATATACATAATACTAAACAACATTCAAAAGACATACACATGCACGCACATGCTGTGATAGATATGTCCGTATGAGATCATTTATATATAGATATATAAACACTATATATATACAAATTTATATACACACACACAGATATATATATATATATATATATATATATAGAGAGAGAGAGAGAGAGAGAGAGAGAGAGAGAGAGAGAGAGAGAGAGAGAGAGAGAGATGGCTGCGCAACAGGAGAAGTCTGAAGAAGAATATCTAGAAGACAGACATTTCAACTGTGCTTATATATATACAATTATATTCAATTATATTTTTTCTAGTTAATATATAAATTGTATCTTTTCATGTAGGCCTGAGCAGCCCCATTATCATTGATATATGTACCATATTCTCTATAATGAATCTTATAGAGTAACCAAATTGAGTTTCAACGCTCACTTTACAGGCCAGTATACGTATGTAATAGTGTATCACACACACACGTACATATGTAACTGTGTATATATATGTATGTATATTTATATATATATGTGTGTATATAAAGTTGTACACGCACTCTCTCTCATGTATATAATTCAACTCAGGATGAAAAATTATAATGATTAATTTGCAATTTCAATTAAAAATAAGCACTACACATTGCTAAAATATTAAGAGATTTAATCAGAAGTATTCTTGAATCACGAGGAGTGGACCACACGTGAGGTTGTATCTTAAATTCTTAATATTTCTTTTTATATTTACTTGTTTTAATATTACAAGTATAAGAAACTAAATATTTATACTTACAATATTTATTAATTTCAATTTACACAGGCTCTGTTCATTATATAACTTATTATTCCTGTAAAAATTGTTTAAGACATAAGAAATTAATATATACCATAACAAACTCATGGATCCATATTATATATAACATGTTTGTAATATTAACATCTATCACTTAGTTATCTATACACGTACGTGCAAATACACTCCTAGTTACATATTTGAAGTAACACATACAGGCCAAGTTGATAATGTAATTATTGTAATCCTATATTTCTAAACACACGTTCATCCTGTTTATATTATTAATATGTATACGCTAGCGTAGACGCGTCCTATATGTATCAGGACATGTTTAATCTGGATGTAATTTGAATACGTGGAGTGATTTTTTAGAAGTTTATTTAATTTATAAAATATAAACAGAGTATAAAAATTCTAACATATTACCTCTTAGATAATATAATAAGTTAACAAAGTATGATGTACATGTATAATAATAAGTATACCTTGTTTATAGAAATACACACCTACTTATATAAATGTATATATATCTATAGTAAAAATGTGTATTTATTTATGTATAAATGATAGATTATCCAAAATACAACTGTTGTACTGTGTAATAAGCTTATAATACATAATAATGTGTATATGTATACTGTTTAATGTTTACAATATATTTGTTATAATATTCTTGGGATTTTCAAAGGTGAAATGCTGTGCTAGTATTTTAAACTTTATCTAATTTATCATAATTTATGAATATAAAATTCATTTAATGACTGAAAATTTTGAATAACTCACATTATATTATTTAAAATTATGATGTAATTTCAAGCTTTCAAGAACAACATAAAGGATTCGATGTATTATACATATTCCTTTATATGTAATCTTGCAATTGATAGTACATATGTTATTCAAAGACTATTTAATTTCTTTAAGACTTAAATCGGAGGATGTTCCTATCAATGCAACAAACCAGAGTTCAATCACATAATTACACACACATATAGAGAGAGATATGTGTAACATTTTGTTAATGTCTGCAAAATATTGTGTATGTGTGTATATATATATTTTTCATTATCTAAGCAAATATAAATTTCGCTTCATATACCAGTTTTGTACTGTTTATGACATAGTACAATATATTTTAAATTGAAATTTTAAAATTTTATCTACTTTATTAGATTTTATGAATACTAAAGGTTATTTTATATTTTTTTATACATATGTTACCATGACATGTATTTGATTGCATTTTATTTTAAACAATTCAACTCAAGATGAAAATTATAATGATTAATTTACACTTTAAATTAACTTTTTGACTATTTAACAGTTTTAATAATTTAATAAACACAAACTAATGCCACTAATTTGTTTACTGATTTTCTTAACCATCATAAACATACGTGTATGTAGGGTCTATAATGTGTATAAATACATGTCTATGATATGTATGTATTTTAAGCTTAACTTTATATTTTAGTTCTGTATATATATATATATAAATACATGGTTTAGTAATTTTGTTTAACCGCTTAGAGTTAGAGAAATTAGATAGTCTTTGTACATCATAAACTATAGGAGTTGTATTGTCTATGATATGTCATTTGTAAATAATGTTTTAAAATGGTATTACATAGGATAATTACACGGTTCTTTTGAAACATTTAATTATTCTTTACTCTTTAATATTAATTTATGATATGTAACAAAAAAGCAGCCTTAATTGATATATTTAACTTCATAATATTATCAAAATAGAAAATTTTATATTGTATAACTATTTAAATTATTAATAAAATAGAAAAGGCAAAATACAAGTTGAGAACGTATGGATAGGTCGATTAATAAATCTGAAATATTAAGAATTTAAAAATTACAATAACAACTCATGTTAATATAATTTTAATAGAAAACATAAAGTTTTTTATACATGTGATCACGTAATGCGTATATATGAAAATATGAACAATTTAAAATCACAAAACATGGTTAAATAATTCTTTTATATATCAGTGATAAAAAGCGACGATATATCGTTTCCTAAATTTATTAAAATTACTTATACATCAAACGTTTAATTTTTAAACAAGTTTAGATAATCTATATTTTTATCCCCCCTCTCTCTATATATCTATCTATCTATATATATATTGTAGTATTTACTTTTCAAGACGTTCTGATTACAAAACAAATCATAAATATTATAAGAATATCATTTATATATATTTCTTAAAGATAAATGTTATATAAGTACTGGGTGTATTATACATACGTACATATACAAAAAAGTTGATTATAAAGATAAATGTGTATCATATATACAAACTATTAATTATACACTTTTATTCAAGATACTACATTCATTTGTAGAATATACCTGTTTATATGTGTATGTATTATGTATATATATGTGTATGTATATATTGACGAGATTGCGAGGTCTATAATCTACATATGTACATATGATGTGACTGTCTGTATGAGTTATAAAACTACACAAACGGACACACACACACACACCATTATACATTGAGAGTATAGATGTGTGTGTGTGTGTGAAACAAGGATACACGTTGACACTGCGCGCGCGTGTGCTTCAGGGTTTAATTATATTCTTAAGACTTTAATAACAGATAGCTCATTAGAATAAATCAAATGTGAAAAGTTTAAGTCATAATGTAATAATTAATTTCTTAATTTATCTTTATAATTTTGAATATTCATGTGGACCATGATACACTTACAGATATATGTATGTTTAAATATACGTGTCAGTATATAAATGTACTACATTTCTATATACATTATCAAAGCTGATAAAGTATGTAATTTATATAATACATAAACCCGTGTCTGTATGTGTATTCATGTGATTCACGTAGAAAGACATGAATATGTATGTGTGTGTGTTTAAGTCTACTTCGGAAGTATCAAAAATATACACATGCATACACATTATGTATATATAATGTATGTATATGAACTTTGTTAAAAATGTATTTGGAAAAATATTGACGAGTTTGTGTCTCAACAGACGACAGTTACGTTAGTATAGGAATCCTGGGAATCACACACTTTCAAGAGGGTTTTTTAATAACTATCTTTTAAAATATGTCAAACTTAATGTACTTTTTTTTATAAATATTATGTAAATAACATATTTAACTTTTACACAAGTACTAGAGTTTTACAACAGGACACAAGTAATAAAATAATACAAAAAGAAAAAGTTGCCTAAAATGCTTGAAAAACATTTTTCTTAATTTTTAAGATTATAAGGGCACTTTTGTAAATATTTAAAACTCCAAGGGCATTTTAATAAGTTTCCATTTAATTAAAACTTACCAAAATGCATTTGCGTAAATAATCGAAACTGGGGGCATTTCTGTAAGCTTTCATTTAACTAAAACTTACCACACATCATTTTTTATTAGATGATTAAACATTTTTAATGAGTTATTGTATAAATTGAAATTAATAATTATTGGAAGTATAAACATAATTTTATTTAGCTTTTTAAATAAATTAATATTAAAGGCAAGTCAAATATAAAACTTTTCCTTTATTAAATTACAAACGTGATCGCAACAGCACATCCTGATATGTTAATAAAAATATTTTCGTATTCAGAATTTAAATTATTCTATAACCTAGAATTTTGTAATCTAAACAAATGTTATAAGAACATGAGTTTTTATTACTTATCACCCATACATTAAATCTAATCCTTATGAAGTTTTAATTGAATTACTGATCAATAAACATATTTGATAATTAAAGTATTTGTATGTGTATATACGTATAGACACATATATAAGCTTATATGTACTTGAGGAAACAGCATTTTTACAGTCTTCAAGAGCACAGCCAACTAATGTTTATTCGTATCATATATATACTATGTATACACAATTCCTAACACGTCTATATTTAAGGGTTTTTTTCATGGATATTTGTGTGTGTGCGTGTGTACGAGAGAGAGGATGCGTGGTGTAGTGGTCTTTAATTGCATTTCAAATGCATTAATATTTTCTTTTGTAATATATTGTGCCAACGCTATTTCCTTTGCTGCATCTTTCTTAAAGCTACAGGTAATAAAACACACGCAAAATGTATACATAAGAAATCGTGTTTACTTATAACGTGTGATTAAAGAATTAAAAGTTTCAATTAATAAATATAAAATATTCTTAAGAAAATATTACTAAAGCCTATTGCAAACATTTAAATATTTATTATTGAAACCTTGATCAGATAATAAGATTGAGTTTGTCATATACACACTTACACACGCATGTATTATAAGAGATACGAAACATTGAATTTAAACATATTTATCATATACGTTAAGGCATTTACATCATGATAATGATGTAATAAATTCATATCCTTTCTATTTAAAACATGTTCAATAATCTATTTAGCTCAGGTCTTGTTTGCCACTGTTAAGTTCAATTCTGATTTGTTTTGAATTTTATAATTCATCTACGCACATGTACACACATATCCATCTTGTTTGCATGTGGAATATGCATACGTGTGTGTGTCTCTCCTCTCTCACTATATATATATATATATATAAATATATATACTCTGGAGAGAGAGATTGTGTGTGAGAGAGAGAGAGATTTGTCATAAATAGAGGGAAAAGTGGAATATATAACTGCGAGTGTACATAAATATTCTATACTATATACATGCGATATTCTTACAGAATATGTTAAAAATAAGAATACTCTAAACACGATCCTTCATGTATACACATGTATAGGAAAGTATACAAAGGTTTCAAACAGTTATGATAACGTGCGACTAGCATAAACATACCGATGTATATATATACATATATGATCTTTATACTACACACGTCTATATTTATAATTATATGCGCATGTGCGTGCGTGCGTGTGAGAGAGAACGAGAGAGATTTGCATTTCGTACAATTCCAAATAAGTATATTCCACATTACTTTCCTGATTTATGTTTAACGTTAAAATGAAAATTGTCAAACATTATAAGTTTTAAGTATATAATAAAACCTCTGTTTTCCTTCTTCATTGAGACAACAACAATATATATATTATACAGGTAATATATATACGTAATTTCAATATCTTTTCTTTAGCTTCACAGACTAAGATATATAATACACTAAAACCTCTAAAATTATATTGTATAATTTAATAATTTGCATAACTTTATATTATAATTTAATAATTTACATAATTTTATTGTTTTTGGTCCCACTTTGACATGAGGCTAGTTTAATAAACCTTTTTAACTTGTACCAATATATATATTCAATTTATACATATTTATATTGGCTATTATCACATGATGCTACAACCAACTATATACTCTTACATATATCTATACACAAGCAAAACACACACACACACACACACACTATATAATATAAAATTGTAGTATATATATACACATGGTACATTTCAACTGTAGGTATATACAATTATATATTTTCTAGTTAACATATATAATTGTATCTTTTCACGTAAGCCTATATTGAGATTACCATATTCTCTATTATCAATCTTATATAGTCCGCAAGTTATTTTTACTTTACAGGCCATATAACAGTGTATAACACACACACACACACTCCATGCAATTCAACTCAAATAAAAATTATAATGATTAATTTACACTTTAAATTGACATTTAATAATTTTAATAATTTAATAAACACAAACTAATGCGATATTTTGTTTAATATTTTTCTTTAACCGCTTAAAGCTTAGAGAAATAGTCTTTAAAAATCATGTATGTGTATATGTAAAGGAATAATCTTGAGGTCTATAATGTGTATAAATATACATTGTCTATGATATATGTATTTTAATCTCAATTTTATATTTAAGTTCTCTCTCTCTCTCTCTCTCTCTCTCTCTCTCTCTCTATATATATATATATATATAAATACATTTTTAAGAATAAATGCATAAAGTATTAATATGGATGTGTGTGTGCGAATATAAATATGTAATAAATATTTGTACTCAACAATGTAATTTCATAAATGATAGTTTTTGAAGCAACGTTACTATAATATATCAACTCACGTGTATATGTTTTACCATGTGGAATATACATTCAATAGGTAAAAAGGTATAATTTCCATCCAAATATACGAAATTATAAAGATTTACTACATATCATACCTGTACGTACGTATTTATATAAGTATGTACGTATTCCTTTGATGTACGCAGGATGAAGCCTTACATGTATGTGTATAAAGTGGACTCTCTCTATATATATAACGTGTACATAATGAATGGAGCTTGATATTCAAAAGAGCGTTTGAAAATACACACGTATTTATACATGTGATCACGTAGTGTGTATATGAAAATATGAACAATTCTTATCAGTTTTTAATCACAAAACATGGTTAACACGTTCTATTCAGTGATATAAAGCAACAATATCCTTTCCAAATCCATTAATACTACATTCTACGTTATAAAAGTCAAACGTTTAGACCAAGTAGATAATTATTGTAATCCTATATATTTCTAGACACCTCTTTACATATACATATACATATACAACGTGTGTACGCGTGTGTATGCTTACATCTACTTCAGAAGTATAAAACATATACACGTACATACACTACATTATATACATATATAATATATGTATATGAACTTCATGAAAAATGTATTTGAACAGAGTTCGTGTCTTAACAGCCGACAATTACGTTAGTATATGAATGTTGGGAATCACACACGCTTTAAAGAAGTCGTTTTAATAACTATATTAACCTTGTGTCAAACTTTATGCACTTTTATCCTTTTTTTAAAAAAAATTAATTGAATAAATTAAAATTTTACACGAACTTTATGTTTAATCAATTTAATATTTGATTTATTTATTATATGAAGTTAAGTTCTACATCCACTTAATATTCAGTTAATAATTTTAAATGTAGACATCTATTTAAATATAAATCGCATTTATTATTAATAATATTTTAGAAATACTAAAGTAACTTCAGCAAAGGCAACGTAGCAGTGATTTTCAAATAATAAAGGCAATCTAGAAATAGCTTAAAGTTTGAAGAAATTTCCTCTATACATATCATTTTAACTTATAATTAACTCTCTTTCTACTTTTAGCATGACAATAATTCTACATTAAATTTCTTAGGATTGTACTATATTAAGTAGTTTAAGTGACAAATGCACATGAAGATATAATAACATAAATAAATTCAGATAGATATAATCTCAGCACATAATAACAATAATAATTTGTTTAACTAGCATTCAATTCATATAAAACAAAGACAGTCATGCATACCTGATATGTTAGTATATTCACATTGACTAAGTTTGCAAAATGTACCTGAAATCAAATTACAGTTAACACCTCGTGCAACCGTATAGGTAGTACATATATACATTTATATACAATATACTTACACCAGAAAGCTCTGAAGCAGAGTTTTGATATGCTTCTCTGAAATTTAACATAAATTTTTGATAAGGTTAAGAGAAAAATATTAAAATATTCATAAAGAATATTAAGATTATGTCGATTAAATATGTAGTGATGATTAAAAGAATAATCAAATATTATTAATTAAATTAAGGTAATGAAAAGAATTAGAGCAGAAAGACAAATCAATAGATTTATATGTTTTATATAAGTTTTTTTAATTTATTGTTTAATTTTATCTTTAAATGCTCAAAAAAAAGTGTTTAGTGTGTGTTATAAACATACGTGTGTACACATGTGTACATGTGTAATATATTTATTATTAATGATTAACGTCGAAATACGGTGGTATATCAAGGTTTTGAGATTGTAAATTAAATTCTAGTTTTAAGAAATGATATATTTAGAAATATTATTTATGTGTAATTCATCCCCTAATATATGTGTTATAATAAGGCCCATAATATTTTTTCCTATATAATAATTTATAAATATAAAATTCGACAGAAAGAGTTACCCCTGTATAATACGTTTAGGGCTCACGTGTTAAATGCGTTGGCTACTGTTTAATTAAAAATAATAATTTTATAATTTAAAAAGAGATTAACCAAATAAATATATTAATTAATGTATTTAAGGTGAATTAAGCACACGTAAATGTGAAAAAAAAAGTGTGTGTACATGCATGTGTGTGTATGTACGTGTATGACATACATTATGAAGATTCAGTGTGTCCAAGTCACACATTTTTATTTTTTTATCTATATATTTGTGCTTAAATAAATTTGTTTTAAATTCAATCTAATACTAAAATTGTTTTAGTATTCAAGTTGAGTTGCTATGACCAAATATATATATTAAAAATTATTTTAAATTTTATATTTAGTATATTATTCAAATTATTTTTATGTAGATTCATTTAATTCTAATTTAACATTATAATAATATAGTATAAAATAGTTATACAAGTTAAGCTCCTTGCTTTCTTATTAATATTTATAATTATACTTTTTCAATTCTTACTTTTTACATTTTTCTATGAATATAAAAGTTCTTTTTATTGCATAAAAATTAAATTAATTTTAGGTTAATTTAATCTTTCTATTAATATAGAAATATTAAAAAGAAATATACATTTAAAAATTCTAATAAAATTTTTAATAGATTAAACAATTCTTAAATTAAAATAGGTGTAACATTATATACAGATGTTGTTTCCACTGCTGAGGTTTTAGATAACATTTTAGTATTCATAATTTAAATTATTTTATAACCTAGAATTTTGTAATCTAATCTTAGTTTTATAACATATTGTCCGTGCTTTTAAATTTATACGATATATTTTGATCTTTGATGTTGTCACCCATACATCCCTTACGAAAAATTTAATTTAATTAAATTACTGATCAATAGTCAGGATCTTAACCTTCAAAAAAAATTTCATTATAATTATTATTATTCATTTTCCACTTTGATTGAACATATGGTATCCATAAATTTACATATGATCTATATACAATCTATGTATTTGTATTTGTAGACATATATAAGCTTATATGTACATTTCAGTCTACAACTGACTATAGTTATGGATATCAGCATTGACTAAACTTCCTCTGGTGAGCTGCTAATTGGTGACTCACACACGCACGCACGCACAAGAATTGTGTATAAGGAAATCGTGTCCGTACAAAGCTGATTAATGTTTTATTATGGAAATGTTTTTAGGTATTTATATATATGTTTGTACACGTGTATACAGTGGTAATACGTCTGTTTAAACGTTTATATAGACACACATAAGCAAAGAGATACACCTTATATATGAGATGTATGCGTTTCTGTATATGTTGTTGTTTATGGATGGGTTAAACCTTTATAATATATATATGTTCTACATGCTGAGGAACGTGTGAAGGGACACGAGAAAATATATCTGGTATGTGTGTACACGTATGTTAACACGTGTATATGCGGACTTTTAAAGAGAAATGCGAATATTTTGTAATTGCTTGAAATAAATTTTATAACTAAGGAGTTTAAACTGGCAATTGTTTCATAGGAGGATTGTGTGTGTATTTATATTTACGTACATATCCCTCAACTACATATACATACATACCTACACACGTATATGTCTATGTGCATCTGTTTGTGTATTCAGACACGTACTTCACACGTCAGTATATATATATCATAGTATTGTACCACACAAACATACATACAGACATGAACTTTATATAGATGTTTTATAAATGCAAACAATTATATTAAGTTTATTAATTTAATATTGTTTGGCTATATACGAATACTGTTTATCTAAATTAATATTTATTGTGACTGTATATACTATATGTATCCACGCAGATATATCATATGAGACATACTGAACAATAATAACATTATTGCTTATTTTTTAGAATATTAAGATGAATGATATAAAGGCAGATTAGCCTGTCAAGTACCAGTAAATATTGAGAAAATTGAAAATAAATTCTAGAATATGAAAAGATATTTTGTATTGCTAAAAATGTCAAACATTTTTAAATTATCGTTATATTCAAACATCAAAAACACACTCTTGTACAAATGGAAAGTAAAATTGAAAATGGAATTATATACGGGAAGCCTTCTGACAAGTTTATAAATTATGGAATGTATACATTTACATATTCTGATGTGACAGCTTTTTCTAGCGAAAAATATGTTTTTCATTTGAACTCAAACAATGACACGTATCATAAAACGTGGTGTTTAAAATATTTATGAGCAATTAATATTAATAGTAAATATAATTAAATAAATTATTATATTTATATTACAAAATCAAAATCAAAATTTGAAGGTTTAATTAAACTATTGGCTTAATTTGTGTACGTGCTAAAATTTTACAACAGTTATCATGCTAAATTTTCATAACAACTGCACGCGCGCACACACACACACACACACACACACTTATGACACACATAATTCTCTCTCAATTAAAGATTCCCAATAACCTGCACGTTTATATTACTTATGTGTATCAACGAATAGCACGAACCGTTACAATAATTTCTTAGTATATTATAAATTGATGTATATCTGCCAACTAATATAAGTTTGATAAGCGGAAAAAGTATGTATTAAGAATATATATAATATATACGTCATTTCTTAACTTAAGCACACTTATAAAATCCGAATATTCAATGTCAATAATTTTAATAATATTTCAAATATTATTATTTTAATATTTAACAGTTTTAATAAACACAAACTGTCAAGCGAGTATTCTTATTGTTTAATAAATATTTGATAGTACTCTTATTGTTTAATAAAATTTGATAACTAGACAACTAATAGTCTTTGAGCATCATAACACAGTTATAACACATATATGCACACCACGCGTCTCTCTCTCTCTCTCTCTCTCTCTCTCTCTCTCTCTCTATATATATATATATATATATATATATATAATTGGGTATTCTCATTCACATAATTAAATTACAAAAACTCACATTTGTATACATATAAACAAATATTTGTCCAGATAATAAGAAGTCTTTGTCAGACACACACACGCACACATGTATTTATTATACATGTAAGTATAAGTATATATATGTGTGTGTGTATGTGTTTAGGTATGTATGTGTAGTATATATATTATACACATGCAAACACACGCGTACTTTTGTAAACATTATGTAAAATCCTACTTTAATGTTTTATTTGGTCTTTTGCTAATATTTCGATGTTATATTCTTATATCATAAGATTTATAAATTAACAGAATTAGTTATAAACAATAAACACTTTAATCGTATAAACGTAAATTTAAATATTCTAACCATGGATTATGCAAATTTCTCTCTCTCACACACATGCACACGTACATGACGTTTGTAAATGTGGACAGAATTTGAGTGTCGTATATAGATCATCATATGTGTATATAGATCATATAGGTGTCTCTCTCTCTCTCTATATATATATATATGTGTGTGTGTGTGTGTGTGTGTGTGTTCCTTCGATGTCTCTGTGGGTTTGTATAAAGTGCATATACATGGACTTTCTCTCTCTCTATATATATAACGTGCACATAATTCAACTCAGGAAATTGGGCTTAGATGTAAGTAAATAATGCTTTTAAAATGGTGTTACATAGGACAGTTACACGGTTCTTTTGAATCATTTAATTATTCTTTTATTTATTAACAGATATGTAACAGAAAAAGTAGCATTAATTGATAAAATTTATATATATTTAATTTTACCATATTTAACTTCATAATATTATTCAAATTTATTGGAAGTGTTAATGAAATAGAAATACAAAAGGGAAACGATATGTTCAAGATGACAAGCCGAATTAAGAACTTATAATTTTTTGGACTTTTTCAATGTTACAATTTTAATAGGAAATATGGAATCGAGTCTTTGGTACTTTATGAAGTGCAAAGCTGGAAGTTTAAGTATACACACTATTATAATAAATAAAACAATTTTATATTTACAGTATGTTATATATACATATATATTATATGTGTACATGTCCTTGTATATAGCACTCTATATATACGTACGTTTGTTAAATGTCTTGTAATGCAGACGTTTTATTAAACCTCTAAACAATGTGACCGTATAAATATCGCATGTGTGTGTGTGTGCGTGTGTGTGTGATATACAGTAATTGGTTCCATGCATAATGTTTTATAGAATCTCTTAGATTTGAATTGGTACTGAGAGTTTGATAAAATATTTACAGTACTTGAATCATTGAAGTAATTGTATGAAATAAAAAACTTTCATATCTAACTGATCCCTAATATTACGTGCTGTGTCCCCTACACCTCTATAATAACACACACACCCACACCCACACACGCTTATATCAAAAACACATATACACACAGACGTGGATGTGTCGGAGTAGGAATATAAGAATGTATATGGTGGAAATTGTTTGTACATGTTTCGTGAGAATGTGTTTCGAAGGCTTAAAACTGTTACATGATTTATATACGTATATACACATGACATGTGTTGACATATGTGTTTGTGTATTTGTATATACAGTCTAAATACAAACAAGTCGCATTTGTATACATATAAACAATAAACAAGACAGTGTTTGTCACATGCACACACACACACACACATGTATTACTATATGTGTGTGTATGTAGTTTGGTATCTTTGTACGTACCGTATTCTTTACAACGAATGTTAAGGCTAGGATATATAATACCTCTATAATTTTATATTGTATAACTTAACATATTGTATAACTTAATTTATTTGTTGGTCCCACCTTGACTCAGCCTGAAATAATATTTAATTAAATAATACAATTAAATTTAACTTAGTTTAATGTTATATCACTTAATAATTAATTAAAGTAATTTAGTAAGTTGTAGAGGTTTCACTGTAGATAATGTATATGTACACACACGTGGTCCTTCGATGTACGCATGTAAGGGATGTTAATTACATGGACTCTCTCTCTATATATAGCGTGTACATCATTCAGCTCAGGAAAATAGATTTAAATGTAAAATTTATAGCGATTAATTTGTATATAATGCTTTAAAATGGTATTACATAGGATAGTTACACTGGTCTTTGAAACATTTATTTAATCTTTATTTCTAATAGATATGTAACAGAAAAAGGTAGCGTTAATTGAGAATATCTATTATAATTGCCTGTGGTAAAGAATAAAATATTTCAGTATTATATAGTAAAATTTATAGCGATTAATTTGTATATAATGCTTTAAAATGGTATTACATAGGATAGTTACACTGGTCTTTGAAACATTTATTTAATCTTTATTTCTTAATAGATATGTAACAGAAAAAGGTAGCGTTAATTGAGAATATCTATTATAATTGCCTGTGGTAGAGAATAAACTATTTCAGTATATATATAGTTAAATTTATCATATTTAATTTCATAACATTACTGTGTTTATATTCAATGAATTATTGAAAGTGTTAATAAAATAGAAATCTGAACATAGGATCAGGATTAAAAACTTAAAAAGAGGTTTTACAGTAACAACTTTTCATCACATGATCACAAGTTGATAATGTAATTATTATAACTACGCACACGTTCATCCTCTTTACAAACACACATAAATATAGATAATAATTATCTGTGAGTATTTAATAATACATATATATAATATCATTTTAATAAGCACAAACAAAATAAGATGTTTATATTATTAAAAAAATTGGGAATTTAAAGTCTGATTAAACTTTATAAAAAAAAAAATTTCAAAAATCGTTCCATATACTCTCTTAAATCCACGTGGAAGCTTCTAGCATATGTATTTCTACTCTAGCATATACATATAATACTATATGTGTGTGTATTCACTATTATACAGTTATTATATGGTACACATGTGTTAGGCACCACTACGTACAATCTAGAGACCCTCACAAGACCACCCGACCTCCCCCGAGCTGTCTCTAGTCTCCACACGCTGCTCTCCAAGAAAGGCAGATCTAGGTATAGCTTCTTAGGAATATTCTAGCTTATACCTTTTTAGGGAATATTCTTTAATTTGTTATAACAAGTCCTTGTCCTCAAGAGCAGTATAACTTACTCAATTGGTCCTGTATCATTAGCATTGTAGCTTTTTAAAAATCAATCCTTTTTTCCTCTTATTTTCATGTAAATGAAAGTGTGCTGATGTGTTATAAGATTTTAGCTTAAAAGAAGAACATGTTTAATAATGATGATATAACATAAAACTGAAAGTAAATAAAGATGTTAAAGTAAAAGTCTTAAATGACTTTATTATAATTTTTTGATTTAATATATAATTATAAGAACTAAAGAATAATCATGTAGAATCTTTAAGTCCTTCGAACTTTCTCTTTTAAAATGAGAATGACCATTAACAAATCAATGAGAAAGATAAATAAACATCAAAAAATGTAGGAGAAGCAATTAAAATAAAGGATTAAAAAGGTTATAAATGATTTTTGATAGGTGTCATAATCACATACATAGATACGTTTTATACAAAATCGTTATATATATACAAGTACTAAGACTTGTTTTATATAACTAGGTGTGACACATGCATTTTCACATGCAAATGAAATCACATTTTAACTTTAAGGATGACAACTATACATACACTCCAAATTTGTTGAATCTTAAGAATGATTATTACACAGAATTATGAAACACCATGTGCTTTCTATATCAAAGTAATTATAAAACTCAACAAGCTTTGTTATACGTTCTTAATTCATCAGTTAAACATGGCTTACTTGAAGTTAAATTAGAAGTTTGAAAAAAAAAATGTTTAAAACTAGTCAATTTTGCTTAAAAAATAAGTTTTGTAATAGCTTTTTGTATTTTGAGTATATAAAAAACCACTTTAGTAAATGTTTTTTTATAATTATACCATTAAACATATCAAAAATTACCAAAACCATATTCAAAACACTACAAAAGTCAAATGAATATTCAAAACCATGTCTTAAAATCACATAAAAAAAACATGTAAAAGATTGCATAAAATTTCAAATGAAAAAGTCGTATATAAAACCATTAAAAAAAATAACTAGCTGACGTGTGAATAATCATTTGTAAAGTCACATCTAATTTTCTGGTTTTGTATGTGAGTTTGGTTTGAAAAAAAAAAACATATATTTAAACCCTATTAAAAAACAAATAAAATGATTGTGTAATAAATCGCATAAAATCGCTAAAAGAACCTATACACAGTTGAAAAAATATAGTCTGCCAATACATGTCACGGTTCACATGTCAACCACCTGACTAAGTCACACATTTTCATTTTGAATGTTTTTTATTTATACACACATATGTATATATATAGACAATTTTATATGCATGTAAGGACTTTAGTATGCTATACTATATAGCATGTTGGTTTGTGAACCGTTGTGTGTGTGAGAGAGATGCGTTAAAAGCTGTAACAGTTAACCTGTAGTCAACAATAATAATAAAGATATCATTTTGTGTGCGGAACACAATATAATTTGTTACTAATGAAATAGAAACTTTATTTCCTTGAGTAAATAATTTCATGGCAAGCACCACACACCCGTTTCTGGTGCATTGTATATCCAGCATGGCAAACTTTCCTAATCCTCTTGTCCACGCATCCACTCCCATACAACAATAACTTTTCTAGAGGCAACACGTTCAAGATCTTTCTCAAAGTGCTCTTGTTCAAGTAAGTAGCACACAGTTCCAATCTACATATTTTTGTCGCATAGTCTAATATGTAGTGCAATCCAGCACTCATGTTAACATTATTTAACTTGAGATCAGCTAGCTTGTAGTGATGGCCCACAAAGCTGAAATCGTAATTTCCTAATAGAGTGGCATACTTCAAGTTATGGCATGAATTGCGACTCTTCCCCATCCATGTAAGCTCAACTCGAGTAGCATAGGTGCTGTTATTGTGACATTCATATCAAACAACATCCAAGCATCCAATTTAGTAAGTGTGTTGCTACATATGGTTAAGGAAGTAAGTCTCTCATGTCCCATGGAATGATCACTCAAAGTAAGGGTACGTAAAGCAGGAAAATTGAGAAGGACATC